>SZWC01014176.1:23810-33852 GCA_023375785.1 Penium margaritaceum | reverse complement strand
CCACCGTTGCCTTTCCCTCCACCGCCACCGCTTCCGCTGTTGCCTTGACTGGAGCGAGAGCTTGCACCTTGTCCACCAAAGCGAGAGGCATAGGCTGAAATGTTTGCCTCACTACCACTGCGTCGCATGGACTCGTTGCGGACGTGTTCGACGACAGCCTCGTACGTCAGATCTTCCTCCTTCGAACCGCCAAATACGGTGATCAAGGACCCCCAGCTTTCCGATAGCGCCATTAGAAAGATCATGGCAGGCATGTTGGAGTCAAGATTCCATTCCATTTACTGGACTTCTTGCAGCACGTTGTCGAACGACTGTAAAGATGCGGGTATTGATTCTCCTTCGCTCACCCTCATCGACATCAACCGTTGGAAGATGAAGAGTCGGTTTGCTAGGGCATTTGATTGATGCACGCGTGCGAGTTTTGCGTAGGCCTCTGCAGCCAACGTGCATCCTGTGATGTGGGAGTGTTGATTCTCGTTGATGGACGTCACAAGAATGGCGAGAGCCATGTTGTTCTTCATCGTCCATGCTGCAAGGTCAGCCGCATGCGTCGTCACGGTCGCATCGACGGGTGCTGTCTCGATCCCTTTTAGGATGTCGAGGTAGCTACGCACGTTCATGACAATCTCAAACTGCCATTTCCACAAGGGAAACCCTGTCCCCGTGAATTTGGACATACCCGCCTGAAGGCGGGCTTCACTCGGATCCGCCATTTCCTGCGGTTGCTCGTCTTCTCTACTTTGCTGCGACCCTGCTTTGTTGAGGCCGATGAGGCTGATGAGGCTGCTGACTGCGACCGTTGTCAAAGGTGGAATTGGTTTCGTTGCATACCCCTCCCGCCGATGATCGCCTAAGGGGATGGTGCCATCGTGAGAGAACGGACTCGGGGTCATACCACCTTCTAAAAAGGGGTAGAGATTAATCCCTTCGGGGCTCGAGGGTCATGTCCAACATGGACAGAGCTGTTCCTTGTCCCCTAGTCCGCCACGTGCGTGCACCCTACCTTTAGAAGCCGATGGAGCCGATGGAGCAGATGGAACCGTCCGGTGGTCGTGTCCCTGTTGTACCTCTGCGCCCTGCAAGACCACGCGCTAGTCGGTCTTGGAAGCGTGCCTTAGAACCATAAGTGTGGGCCCATAACCCTTTGTCAATGCGCCGGATAGCAACGGTCTAGAAAACGGGTCCCGACGTGGGAGGCCGCCAACCGCTCTTTTGCTTTGCAACCAAGATAACATATCACCCTCGAACGAGGGATCCACACTTTAGGTTCATTTAGTTTGCAACCTCACAAAGTTCGCATGTTGGTCTTTAGTGTCTACCTTTGGTTGGACACTCTGTGAGGAGTCTCAAAGGCAAGAACTGTAAATGGATGCATGCAAGGTACAGGCTTTTATACTTGCAGAGCTTTGCTAAAGCTTCTGCTTGTAGTGGCTCCACTGGAGCCAACCTCAACCTACAGTCCTACTTGGCGCGTCCTTAGACCGCCAAGTGTCATCCTCAAGGCAAGCTCTAGTAAGCATCCTAGAAGCTTCCTGTCCTAGTTCTGGCCACAAAGAAAATTGTGGCCGTCGCAAGGTTTGAACCCGCGACCTTTTGTTTGAGACTCCGGCGCCTATTCAACCAAGCCAAAAAGGTATGGTTCCTATGATGAGCCACAGGGGACATACCCATTATGGGCAGTGCATTCCTGGCCCATCTCAGAACAGACCAAGGGGACATACTCCATATACCAGTGCATGCCTTGTCTGTATGTGTAGCTAGCCAGCTAGGCAGTGGACAAGGTGCATGCTATTTCAACACACATCACCCTAGAGAGAGGTGCTCGCAGACGCAGACTCCCCCATCCGTCGAGAAACCTCACATGTAGGAACATGTGTGACGGATAGCAACGTGATCGATGTCAGATCATAGTAGGTGAGGGACTTAAAGAAGAGTGCATCGCGTGATTCAACGATGCGACAACGAGCAGGATCCCAAAAGCAACAGGCCTTCGACCACGAGGAAATGCTTACAAAGGCACACAAGCGACCCCGCAGTGAGACCTTGGATCCCTGCTAATCCTCGGTGTACCATACAGAAGCCAAGGATCCCCAGACGCGAGCAAGGTGCAGGTCAGCACGGTGGGTGAACCAGAGCTCATACGGTGTGACGTGGTCCGGAAGGGGACCTTACGGGAGGCGATTCTAGACCCAAGTCAGGTAGGCAAATCCTTCAAAAGCGAAGGACTCCGTGAGACCGCACTCAAACTTCATAGCACAAACCGCATCCTCCATGGTGCGGTTCTAGCGCTCAGAAACATCGTTCTGCTGAGGAGTAGCAGGAGCTGAGACCTGGTGAAAAATCCCGTGGTCGGGGAAGAAGTTGTGCATCTCACCAAGAAACTCACCGCCGCAATTCGAGTGGAAGGTATGCAGCGTGTGGCGGGACTCATGCTCAGCCATCACTAGCGAGAGGCGAACCGCGAGAACAACGTCACTCTTTTGGCACAGGCTATAGACCTACCGCATCCGGGTGAAGTCATCAGTTAGGGTCAGGACAAATCGACCCCGATCGGAAAGAGACTCGACAGGAAGAGGACCCAGAAGGTCCGAATGGACTAACTCGAGAGGGCAAAGTGCGTGAGAACGGGAGTCAGGGTAGGTGCAACAATGCATCTTACCCTAAATGTAGAAGAGACAGTCGGTCTTGTGCGGCTTCTCGAAAGAAGCCGCGTCAAGACCGAGGGCGGGCTGTGTCCGAATGAGCTTCGACAAAGTGTCGGAAGCTACATGACACAGACGGTGATGAAGCAAATGCTGGTGCTCAGGAAAAAGAACGCCAGTGACAAAAACAGGAGCTGAAGGGGTGGGGCAGCAGGGAGGAGAAGTCTACGAGCCACGATACAAGTCATCTACAACAGAGGCAGGAAGAACAATGCTACTAGTATCAATAATAGTCACAGTTGCGGAGTCTATAGCGTGCTCCACAGACAGTCCCATCAGTGTGCAAGCATGTACAGAAAGCAAACTGAGCTCAAGGTCAGGTAGAAACAGCACCTCGGCAAGATAC
This sequence comes from Penium margaritaceum, assembly GCA_023375785.1. Lineage (NCBI taxonomy): Eukaryota > Viridiplantae > Streptophyta > Zygnematophyceae > Desmidiales > Peniaceae > Penium > Penium margaritaceum. The sequence continues at coordinate 30,804 of SZWC01014176.1, read as the reverse complement.
AAGGGGCCATACGAGAGGTCATGTGATGAGTGGCACCGGAATCGATGATCCAAGTGTCACTGGAATCACGACTGGAGGATGTCACTATACAACGGGAAATGGAACACTCAGCCTCAGTCGGATGCTGGGCAATAGGTGGGGCGGAACAACGAAGGGCACAAAGGTGAGACTCGTGAATCTAATCGGTACAGTCAGGCTCATCGTCATCACATGTTGACTGTGCCCCCCCACACGAGTCATCCGGAGTCACAAAAACAGACGGACGGACAGTTTGTGAACCACCCCTCTATGAAAACACACTCGCACCTCCCTGGAAGCAGAGCGCCATAAGGTATTGGAGCTTGGCGATGGTGCGGTCACGTGGGTCCCGGTCGCCACTGCTCATCGGTGGTGAGGCGGGAACTGCTGTGGTCATGGTCGCCGCGCGCCCGGAGGATGCAGTGGCATTTTATAGCCACTGATCTAAGCTTTCCAGAACACCAAAGCATGCCAGATTTGGAGCTTCCTAGTAGATTCTATGGCTTCTAGAATGCTCCTTGGTAGGCTGTCCTTTTCCCACCTAGGAAGGCATCCCTTCCCTCCTCTAGAAGCTTCTGCCCCTTCCTAGATTCCTCAGCTTGCTTCTAGTAGGAGGGAAGGTGTCCAGAAGACCAAGACACCTCTAAATGCCTTGTAGGACAAGTCACCCCTTCTAGAAGGTGTGCCACCTTCCTGGACCCTCACCTGGCCTTCTAGAAACTTAAAGAGGAACTCTAGAGGTTGAGCTAGCTTCCTGGCATCTATTTTCCACCTCCCTTGAGGCANGAACACCAAAGCATGCCAGATTTGGAGCTTCCTAGCAGATTCTATGGCTTCTAGAGTGCTCCTTGGTAGGCTGTCCTTTTCCCACCTAGGAAGGCATCCCTTCCCTCCTCTAGAAGCTTCTGCCCCTTCCTAGATTCCTCAGCTTGCTTCTAGTAGGAGGGAAGGTGTCCAGAAGACCAAGACACCTCTAAATGCCTTGTAGGACAAGTCACCCCTTCTAGAAGGTGTGCCACCTTCCTGGACCCTCACCTGGCCTTCTAGAAACTTAAAGAGGAACTCTAGAGGTTGAGCTAGCTTCTTGGCATCTATTTTCCACCTCCCTTGAGGCAGGGCAGAATTTCATCTTGTGGGACTTGAACCCGGGCCCCTGCCTCTATAGGTGAACACCATTAACCACTAAGCCACCTTGGCTTGTCTTTTTGGTGTTCCTTTTTGGAGTCACTCCTGCCATGGTGAGGAGCATTATTCCAACAAGGCGCGCCTTGTAGCGTTCCATAGTGCCGTCTGGCTTGAGCTTCTTGCGTAGAACCCACTTGGCCATGATGGCCTTGCCGTTCTTTGGCAAGTGCACCAGCTCAAAGATGCCGTGCTCTCAGATGGCATCGAGCTCAGCCTGGCAGGCAGCGCGCCACTGTTCAGCGTCGAAGGCTGACAAGGCCTCAGGCAGGTTGGTGGGGTCGGGAGACAGCACTGGTACACTGCGCGTAGCCAGGGCATACGCCCCAGAGGGAGGGTCGACCGTCACCGTGGCCTCAGCGGCGTCACGAGCAAGACTTTGCTCATGAGCAAGTAGTGCTATACCAGTAGCACAACCAGGGTGAACTTCAACGAGGTCGCGAGCACTCAGGACGAGGGCCTTCGTGCCCGGGTCACCACTGACGAAGTTGTGGGTGGGGCGTGGACAGAGACGTCCGCCGGGTGCCCGTGTGTAGGGGTCCGACGAGGTAGGAGCATTGGGTGTTGCTGACTCACATGCCGGTGTGGACTACACGGCAGGCGCGCCACTCAAGGCTAGCGTGGCCTCAACGGCCGGGGACGGGGCCACGGTAGACGCAGACATGTCCGCGGCGGGAGGCACGGATGGTTAAGAGCCAGACACGGACGCGGACGCAGGATCCAGCAGAGCCTCAGACGAGGGAGCAGGCGTAGGATCCGGCAGAGCCTCAGACGCGGAGACAGATTCAGACGCAGACTCGGGCACGGGCGATAGCGGAGAGTCGGGGGCAGAAGAGTGGGCCGCAGATGGGGTGGGGCTCGGGGTGCCGGTGGGCACATCCTCTGGGGACAGCCCCTGGGGTGTCAGCGACGGAGAGACCGTACTGGACGGGGACACTGTGCCACCCGTGCTAGGAGCCTCCCCCACACTACGGGGTCCGGCACACCCAGGGGCATGTGCAGCACGCAGAGCGTGGATGCGAGCAAGGTCGCGAAAGGCGAGATGCGCAAAGAAGAGAGCATCACGGGACTCCACGGTGCATCGGCGCTCAGGGTCCCAGAACCGCCCCACGGAGAGAGCTTTCTCCCCTGCTCCTCCGGTGTGAACCAGACGCAGGCGAGGGAGCCCCAAACACGGGCCAGGTGCAAATCCGCACGACGCCCGTACCAGAATTCGTAGGATGTGCGATGACCTGGGAGGGGGCCTTGGGGAATGCGGTTCTAGACCCATGTCATGTACGCCATGCCCTCGAAGGCAAAGGCCTGAGGCATGGCGCTGTCGGCGCGCATGGCGCGGACCGCATCCTCCATGGTGCGGTTCCAGCGCTCTGAGACACCATTATGTTGGGGGGTGGCGGGAGCGGAGAGGTTGTGGAAGACACCAAGCTCGGTGAAGGAGCAGGCCATGTCACCGAGGTATTCATCGCCGCGGTCCGAGCGAAAGGTCTGAAGGCGGTGGGGGGACTGGTGCTCGGCCATGACCAGCCAAATGCGGACTGCAAGGGTGGGATCGCTCTTCTGACGCAGACTGTAGATCCAGCGCATGCGCGTGAAGTCATCAGTCAACGTCAGGACGTAGCGACCGCGGTCCTCCTGAAACTCGACAGGGAGCGGACCCATGAGGTCAGAGTGGACAAGCTCCAAAGGCCGACGAGCCCGGGAGATAGACGCAAGATAGGTGGACCGGTGCATTTTGCCTTCAGCACAGGCGAGGCAATCGGTCCTAGGCGGCGCCTCGAAGGATGCCGCATCAAGACCGAGAGCGGGCTGAGTGCGGACCAGCCTAACGACAGTCCCCAGGTGCACATGACAGAGACGTCAATGTAGGAGACGGTGGTGCTTGGGGGATAGAGCACCAACGACAAAAAAAAGAGCAGCGGGAGACGGAGGCAAAGGGGGTGCACTCGCACAGGACCCAGAAATGTGATACAGATCATCGACGACCGTCCCACTGAGGACGGTCTCCTCCGTGTCACGCACAAAGATGCGAGCATCGGCAGATGTGTGCGTGACACCTAGGCCCATCTTGGTGCAAGCACGGACAGACAGCAAAATGAGTTCCAGATCATGGACAAAGAGGACGTCGGAGATGTATACGGGACCAACGGGCCCGGTGAACTACACAACCCCAACACCCTGGACAGGGACCTCATGGCCAGTTGCAGTGCGAACAGAGCGAACGGTGCCAACAGGATGCAGGACAACGAAGGCGTCACGGCGACACGTCATGTGGTGGGTGGCGCCAGAGTCAACGACCTAGGTGGCGTCGGTGACACGAGTACAAGGGGCAACGTGGCACTCGGCGACGGAACAAGGCGTGGCAGCAGGACGGTCAGCGGGGGACACAACAAGGCGACCGGCGGAGCGCACATGAGCCGCATGCAACCAAGACACATCATCAAGTCCGTCACGCGCACACGACAGGGCCTGGATACCACCACAGGCATCATCACGCAACGACACAGACAGTCCACAGGCAGTAGGACCCCTCAACTCAGTCAACTCACTCGCACCTCCCTGAGATGAGCGCAGGGCGAGAAGCTGGTGCAACTCGGCAATCATTCTGTTGCGTTTGGCGAGCGCCTGGTCATAGGGATCCGCGGAAGAGCCTGGTGTGGCGGCGGACTCCTCTGGGAAGGCGGCGGTAGTGGCGGCCGAGCGGGCGGTCGCACCGGACGTCTGGCGCATGCGCGACTCGAGCGCCTTCTGCCGCCCACGGGTGACCTTGGCCCTGTCTAACGAGCGGCCTGTCAAACGAGTGCAGTGGGGATAGCGATGGCCACCGCAGCAGATGAAGCACACGAGCCTGTGGCCCGTTGTGCTGCTGGATCCGCTGCTGCCACTACTACTGCTGCTGCCGCTGCCGCTGCTGCTGCTGCTGCGGCTGAGATTGCTGGTGCTGCTGCCGCTGCTGGTCCCGCTGCTAGAACTACCACTTGACGATCTACAGCCCTTCTTCCCTTGAGCTGGAGCTCCTTTAGCTATAGACGGCGGGGAGGGGGTGCGGCGGCAACTGCAGCTGAAGCGGTGCTGCGGCGAGCGCGGTCCGTGACGTCCATTCCGGCGACCTCCAGGAAGTGGATGGTGGCCCAACGCAGCAAGGTCCCGTCGCTCCCCATGTCGCGGAGCAGAGTCTGGTCGAAGTTGCTGAAGACGCGCGCATAGTCGGGGCGAATGCCATAGAGGATGATCTGGAGTGCGGAATAGTGCGCAAGGGCATCATCTCCCCGATCCTCGTACAGCTGGATCGCCCTGCGCCAGTAGTCAGCTGCAGTCTCCTGAGCAGTCTAGCAGAGGGAGTTGAAGTCAGCGAGGCGCTGGGACGTCAGGGCCAGAGTGGCGCCCTCAAAAAGAGTGACAGCCAGTGCCCACACCTCGCGAGGGTTAGCTCCTGAGCCGGTCAGCGGATCGCCAAGGAACCGATTGAAGTTCTTGGTGAAGTCCAGGGCGGCCTTCATCAGACCGGAGGCGGCACGGACCGCCATCTGCGTCTGTGCGGGGTCAGACGCTTGGTATGGGGTGAGGTAGTACGCGAGGACTCCCTCGCTCATGGCCCACATGCGAAAGCGTGACTCCCAAGACTTGAAGTCGTTCCGAGACCGCAGATGGGCGGGTCTGACTCAAACCATTTGGGTGGCTTGACCGTCAGTAGAGCGACGGCTGAAGCCACAGCGGGACCGGGCATAGAGGAGGCAACCCCCTTGCCCAGGCGGGCTCGCAGAGCCAGCTCCTCAAAACTCAGAGGGCAGCGAGTCTAGCTCAGGCTGGCGTCGGCGCTAGAGCTCGTGCCCTGGAGGGCGGCATTGGCCTTACGTGCTCTGCGGCGTGCCACCACGCGGATGAGGCGTGCTCGCAGCACCTCTTCCTCACCCTCCTCGCCATAGTCGGAGAGCGTCTCCGCAATCTCATCTGCATTGCCGCCGGGAGTGAGGTGGTACTCGCTCGGGTCTGCTGACAGGCGTTGCTGCTTTTGCTAGGCCTGCTGTTGCTGAGGCAGTAGGCCCCTGATCAGGTCCTGCAGCTCAGTGACCTGCTTCGTCAAGGTATTCTGGCTCTCCGCCTGTAGCTACGCCAGTGCGTGCACTTGGCGCGCCAATGTCGTTGGGCTCGCCGGCCGTTGCTGCTACTATTGTAGCGGCGGCTGCTGCTGTAGCGGCGGCTGCAGCTATCGCTGCTGCTGCTGCTGCTGTTGCAAGGGCTGTTGTTGCTGTTGTTGTTGCTGCTGCTACTGCTCCTGCTGATGGTGTTGCTGTCACTGTGGTGACGATGGCGGCGGCCGACGTTGGCCGCTGACGGTGTTGCCCTCGGCAACGAAGTCGGTAGCGGCGCTCGAGGGAGGGGGGGCTTCGACATGGCGGCCGGTTCCCCCCTTTCCCCCTTTTTTTTGTGTTGTTGCGGAATACCTCACCACGGAACCTCACCTCCGCGGAACCTCACCTCCGCGAACCGCCTCTGCGGATCCCCTGCGCGGTACACTTCACCGCGGCCGTTCACCGCGGATTGTGCCACCGATCCGCTCGGGTTGAACGCAGTCGTGTCGACGCGGAACACGGCGCGGTGTCGCGAACAGTCAACGCGGTCGCGCTGGTGCAGAACGCGGCAGAGTGCCACGAACTGCCAAGGCACCCCGTTAGTGCGTTCCGCGACCACCGCGAGGCTGCCGCGACTGGTGACTGCTGAGTCGCCGCGGAACTGCCGCAGACTCGCGACCGCCTAGCTCAGTGGAGCACCGCCGGCGGTGTTCCAGGACCGCAGCGGAGCTGCATTGGCGAAACGCCACGGATCCACGGAACAACGCAAAACTGTCGCAGTACCGTCATCGCGGGGTGACGACTTCGGAACACCGCGTGCGACCGCACTAGATCTGCGGCACCACCGGCGAGTTCCGTTGCGGTCGCAGAGCTACGGCGTCCGCTGCGGAGACCTCGTCGCCGCGGAACACCGCGGAGTTTCCGCGGAACACCGCGGAGTTTCCGCGGAACAACTGCTGCTACCGCGGAACGGTCGCGGAACTGTCGCGGACGTGTTAAGAAAAAACAGTGGGAACGGTGGTGATTTCTCTCAGGACCTCTCGCCGAGACAGGGGGCGTTGCTGTTGCTGCTCTTCAAGGCAACAGCTGCGGTCGCTCACTGTCACTACGGTTGCTGCGTCTTGTTCGTTTTTGCACATCTCTCATTGTGGTCTGTTGTGTCCTCCCGGCTTGTGTACATCGGCGTGCAGATGACTGACGGCGAGACGCGACGCTGATGGAGTGTCGTCCGGTGGAGCCGACGCACGCTGAGGTCCTCTCGCGGTTCGCTGGAGCCTCCTCTCTCAGGCGACGCGCTCAGCTCCATCGGCAGGCCTCCTCGGCGGTCGTGCTGCCGGCGGTCATTGACACCGCATTTGCTGTTTGCGTGCGTCGAGCGCGTCCTATTGCGTCTGCGTCATCATGCACTGCCTAGGGTCCCAGTTGCATGTTGCATGGCCCTGTTTGGCAGCACAAACCGTTGTGGGCACTATCTGGGTTTTAAGCTGCCATAACTCCTCGCTACTATTTTTCTAGCAGATTCTGACTGCACGGCTGCGTTCGCAGCGGCGGTATTATGATATGGTCCAGTTTTCAGGCAAAACGGACGACGCCCGGGTTTTGGGCTGTCGGCTGCCTGGCAGGCCTCACCGAGAAAACCTGCCAGCCTGAACTGAGCTATATTCTGATTGGCTGTTGAACTGAGTAACAAGCTCTACAGAGCTGGGGGGGGGGGGGGGGGGGGG
>SZWC01014175.1:43879-59035 GCA_023375785.1 Penium margaritaceum | reverse complement strand
GGGGAGCTGCTTTTACCCGGGTGCTGATCCTTAGGGGGCCACCGTGCTGGTTTCGGCCATGCATCGGTGAGTAGCCGCCCTCGGTTAATTCCGAGTGGTCGGGCTCGACCCCCGGGTGGCGGCACTCACCCACCCGAGCTTGTCACTCGTGGTGGGTGAGCGCTCACCGGTCCTTGTGTCGCTCGCTCCCCCCACACTCACTTACTCTGTTTAGCTTGAGCTATGCAAACAAGTTGCCGCATCCATGGCGTCTCTCCCACGGTGGTGCTTGTTGCATGTCATACCCACACACCTGGGTCAGCTAGTAACTTCCTAGCAACTTCAATTATGTCATCTAATTTTTCATAACATAATGAGACATTCAAAATTCATCCAAATTTGTCAAAGTTTGTTTTGGTGAAGTTCATAATAGACGTGTGAAACTAGCATGTTCACAATACAAGAACAAAATTAATCTTATTTAAAAAATTTCATCATCAGATAAAACCACATTCATAAAAGAAAACGAGATGAAATGCCTTTTGAGGTTCTTCTTCAATATGTTGGTGAATTGTTATACATAATACTCTATTGTCAGGCGCATTCGTTCATTTTTCGGTTGCTTTTTCTTAGCTTTTACACCCACACAAGCTGGACTATATCCAGCATAGATTTAAGTAATATAGGAAGATTTCACCCAAACCATACACAATGTTTAAGGGCACATATGGGCGAACGAAATTTTTTTTTTTGGAAAGAATGCGGGTGACAGTTTGGCAGTCCATTTACAACGAATTCTAGCTTCCACAGACGAGGTCAAGTCTCATGGCAAACCTTCCACTATGTGGTCAAGATTGCGAGCAATTATTTAGCCTCTTAAGAGCTACTAATATGAATACTTTTGCTTGGTTACTATGTAACCCTATGCATGCTTTGCGTGCAACCCCTGCCTCTTGTTTTTTTTTAGTTTCCCAAGTTGCCCCCATTCTGAGAATTATGGCTACGTCGCCCCCAGTTTTTTCACGAAATGTCGAGGGTTTGGGTTTACAGATGATAAGTACGTCATCACCAGCTGAGCACACTGTCGCTGAAAGAACGTAACGGAACCCTAATTTTGCTGCTCGACATCATGGTTTAGGGTCGTTCTTTCATTACGTTTGCATGTCGGGTTTGTTGTTGCAAACGGTATGTAAAATGGTTTGCGTTTTCGACACAGTATGACGCGGCAGTGCTTACATCATACGTCGAAGCCGATTGGTCGAGTACGGAAGTCCACGCCGAAAGTGGACGACTGTCCAATGGGACGGCATAGCCCCTCCCGGGGGGATATGGGACTGTGTGTCGCAGGACTGTGTCATGTTGCCAGCGATGCACGGTTCATGCGTGTAGCCCGTATCCACATGGACACGGGCAACTTAATTCTGCCCGTCCGACATTGCAGCCACACGTTCCAAAGCATAGGACAACTTGTCGGACCGGGTTTGCGTCTTGAACGCAAGCATGCACCAATGAAGAGTTCCGGCATCGAACCTGTTTGTTGTATTGGTTCACATTACGAACAGGTAATTTTGTGTGTACTTCAAGGGCTTCACAGTCAGTCCTCTTCTCTAATTATCCACCTAGTTTGACCCCACGTTGGATCGAGATGGACACCAATGGACGACCGAATGGCTCGGCACATCATGGATGGGGTACACCCGTAGCGGACCCTGTGGCTGCTCATTGGGCATGGGTCGCATTGAAGGAGGAGTGGGACCCGTATGTAGCACGCAACCGTGATTTGGGCCATGAAGAACCATCATGGGCCCTAGCTTTTGTGACTCCATAACATATGGCACGGAACTTGGGACTGCCCATGCCGAGTAGCCGTCCGCCAAACTGTCCCGAGCCATGGAAGCCGTGGGTATGGTCTGAGCAACTGAGTATGTAGTGGCCCCTGCGCATGTTACCGTTGTTTTTGTGCCAAATCATGTCCAATGTGCCCCCTCTTTCCAGGGGCATGTCAGTTTGCCTCTACATTTTCATTTCTCTAATTCCCTCGTTTTACCGTCTTAGTGATGAATGATTCAGTCCTTTCCTTTGTACATGGCCCTTCTTTTTCGGCTTAAAAAACATATATGTTCACCCAATTATGTCTGGAGTATCCCCGGTTCAGCACATTGTGGCTAGAATTCTGTATAATCATGTCTGAAGTACCCACAATCATGTCTGGAGTACCCTTGGTCTAGCACATTGTGGCTAGAATTCTGTATAATCATGTCTGGAGTGCCCACAATCATGTGTGGAGTATCCCCGGTCCAATACATTGTGGCTGATCGACTCTGGTGCATGGCACCAGAGTCAATCAGCCAGAAACCAGATGAGCATGCAGATGGCAGAACACAAGAGACACAAATAGTGCTAGAGGAGAGCAGGGGTGAGTGGCCAAAAGCGACAAGGCAGCGAGGCAATGCAATAGACTGCTAATGCTCAATTCAAGGGACATGAAGAGGCAACATCCCCTGAACAGCCCCATGTTAATCACCACGTAACGACCCATCCTTCTGACAAACAATACGAGGAGACGTGTCCAAAACACTCTCACCTCCCTTGTCACGAAGATGTAGGAGATCCATGAGTGTCTTCTCACGTTGGCATTCAGCATCACGGTGGTCATCATGAGGACCACCATCAATTTAGTTGGTGCGCTGATGATTACCATTGTGCAGCCACGGAGGAGGTGCATAGAAGGAAAATGGAGGTGCGTAGTAAGCGGGCTGACTGGGGGAAGGAAGCCAGCAAGGACCAGCAGGTTCCGAGGGAAGAGAGGCCCCGTGGTGAAGTTGTCCTAGGGAAGGGACGCTGGAGAAAGAGCCGATTGAATATGAGGGCTGAGAGAGCCCAGGGAGATAGGCAGCAGAGGCACTGGTGGACAAGCCTGTGGCAGTGGCGGTCTGCACCTAGTGCGTGCACATGGATGCTGTTAGGCATGCATCATCAGGAGTGTGTGTGCAATTTGGGACAGAGTTTTCCGTTTTCACTTGATTCTACCATGTAGTGGAAGAAGAAGAGGAGGAGGAGCAAGCTGAGGACACGGTGGTTCCACGCCCCTTGCCACTGCGGCCTCCTCATCTACCATATCTGCCACGACGTCCGCGCCCCACACCAATTGTGGCATGAACACCACCAACGGAAGAGGAGGAGCTAGTGACAACGAAGAAGGAGAATTATGAGGAAGGAAGAGGAGTGGTAATGACAGAAAAGGCTGAGCTGTGGATGTGTTTTTCTTGTAGATAGCTCCATGAGTCGGTGAGGTGAGCAGCTATGAATTTGTGTAATGTGCTAATGCCAGGAGGGACGGAAGTAGAAACAGTCTCAGCAGCAAGACGCTGAAGCTCAGTAGCAGGCAGAAAAAAAAAGATTCGACAGTTCAGGGATGAGACCCATGAAAATGGAGAGACAGGTAGAGAGTTGCCCGGGGGCTGGTTTTCCAAGGTCACGGAGTAGTTGTAGACCGCGATCCCAATACTCATCTGCTGTTTGATCTACATGCATGTGGAGCTTTTTGAACTGCACTTTCTGGGCACTTTGAGCAGCATGGCCAGTGACAGTGGTGCAGTGGTGAATGAGGTCATAGGCGCGAACAGGGTTGGCCAAACAGCCGCGGGCAGAGTCATCCATGACCTTGTCTGCCCGCATTGTGAGAACCAATCGCATCCATGACCTTGTCTGCTCCAATACTGATCAGGGTACAGACCGCACAGGCAGATCCAGTGGGATCAGGGACAAAGGCAGTGGCAGCTTAGGGTTCATGTGGGAATTCATAATGCAAGAGACACTCACCTAGGCCCATGTTCTGCATCAAAATTCCCAGGTTGGGAAGCTTAGCTTGGTGGTGAAGTGCTGGTGGAATTTCTCAAAGTCGCATTGGTGTGTAAGGGAGAATATTGCATGATCAAGTGCAGCGGCAGCAGTGGAATGAGAGTAAGCACCGGTGGATTGTGTACCAGCTGCAGTGGAACCAGCGTGTGAGGGGTCAGTGTGCTGAGTGGAGGAAGAGCCAGTGGCAGTCGAGGTGCTAGTACAATCAACAACATTCACAGAAGGGACACGCTCAGCACAGGAGGGACACACGTGTCATGAAAAGCAAAGCAAAAACCAATGCCAGATTGGCCTTTTAAGCATCAGCATCCTGTTGACGGCTCTCAGTGGTCTCAAAGGCCAGACGAGTCTGCCACAGCTGTTCCTGGATCTGAGCAATAGCAATATCATGATCAGACATTGTGGAAGATCATAGGAGAGGAAACGGATAGTAGAGGGGGGAATACTTTCTGAAGCATTTCCTTTGCCTTTGTGGTTGTAGTGAGAATATGAGGTGCTAACGTAGTGAGGCAAAAATCTGCAACGGAGGCATCAAAGAAGGATGGATAAGAGTGCAAGAGGAGTGCTCACCAAGTGGGAGAGGTGCGAGCGAGATGAACAGCAGTGGCAGCATGACAGTAGCAGGGACTGCTAGAATAGATATCTTAGATGCAGCAAAGACTGAGACACAGGAAGCCAATGAGAGTAGACGGAAATATGGCTTCCATTGCTGCACAAGCTGATATAAGGGTGTAGACCCAAGAGGTAGTGGGAGAGGTGGAGACTGTGTCGAAGATGACTGTGGAGGACAAAGAGAGTGGTAGTCCCAATGGACTGGACAGCAGATGAAGCCGATGTGGCAGCTGACGCAGCAGAAGTAGCAATGGCACCTGCGGTTGCTGAGAGTTGAGTATCCATGTTAACATAGCACCTACCACAGGGCCATTGGTGGTGGCTTCTTTTGCAAAGTTTCTGTAGCGTGAACACCGGTTGTGGCAACAGGAGCTAGAGAGACACATACGGTTGCTGCAAAGGTGGCAAAAACAGTAGCGGCAGCATCAAGGATGGCACAACAAAGACGGACAGCCTCTATTGTAGTGCAGCTCTCCTGCATAAGCGGGTTGGCCAATACCGTGCCTGCTGAGAATGCAGGCTGCAGTTGCTTCCGAGACATGGGGCTGACTGCTGCTGTGATAACTGTAGCTTCTGAGACTGTGACTCCGGTTGTGACTGATCAATTGGCTGGTATGGAGGCGGCAAAACACTAGCTGGAGGTACAGAGTAGGGGATGTCGCTGGCTGTGTACACCAGTCTTTCAATCTCGTGATATTCGTGCTCATACTCGGCAGCTACCTTGTCAGGATCGTATTTGTCTGGGATGCATGGGAATTGTGTATGCTTTTCCTCTCATAGTTGATCACAACGGAGCTCATTCTTGTAGTGTGCCACATATGCTACATTCACTACTGCCTCCTCCTTATCTAAAGGTGAGTAGATTGGTAGAGACTCTGGAGGTTACACCAGGATGGTGAAGGCGGTGGCAAAGCCACATCAACGGTTGTAATGGCTGCTACTGCTGATGAAGCGGTAGCCGAGATTTATCGCAGCAGTTGCATGTTGGAAGAAGCACCCGCTCCTTTAGAATGAGTGTGGCTATGGTTGTGGCTATGTGTGTGGCCGAGAGTGATATTATGGCAGCTGTTGTGCCTACAGCTGAGGATGTGGCTGCGGTTGTAGTTATAGCAGTGGCCGCAGATGTGGCTACAACTGTGGCTGCGGCTGCAGCTGCGGATACGGCTGAGAGAGGGCTATGGTAGCAGGCAATGCCAAAGCAACTCTACCATATGTTCAATACCCCGTATTGACACAGGGACCCATTTTATTTCTTGTACCGCGGCATCAAAGCATCAATAAACGTTGATGTAACATCAATGCCGTGGTTTCATCTTGTTTTCGGAGCAGAATTGCAATCATGGGCAGAGAAAAGAGAAAAAAAAAAAAACGGCAGTGGACCTGCGAGTGAGCTGGCCAGTCTGAAAAATTGTAATGACCATCAGGTTGACAGCAACCGTCGCACAGACGCAGTGACGGGATAGAGCAGGAAAAATGGTCATACCTGTGTCCATTTTTTCTAAACATGTGGATTTTGTGGTTAGAAAAATCTTCAGAAGAAATCCTGTCAGAGCAATAGCTATCGCGGTTTTTGCAAAAGCGGCCAACAACACTAAATTGCGACGGAACATAGTGAGTGGTCGCAAAAGTGAGAGCAGCCAAATGAGGTGTATTTCATGTTTGACATGAAAACATTAGTTTAATGTATTTTGACGTAATATGTCTCGACTCGCAACAATGCGGCATCATCAACGTCAAAAGCATCCTATAATTTCACGTGCAATGACAGCGTGACTGTCGAACAAGACAAGATGATGAAATTTCAACTCGATGGTTGTGAACAGGCCATTCTCTTGTTGATTTCTTTGAGAGACGAGCTTTCATGACTTTTTTTTTTGCTTTCAATACAACTCAATACAACGGCCCCACAATGATGTAACCAGTCACTTATACATTGATACAATGATGTTAACATCAATGCTTTGAGGTTCGAGGTGCCTCTGGCAACACTGGCAGTAACAGTTGCAAAAACCCTTGTTGTCTACAACAAGGGGGAGCAGCCATGAGAGGCAGGCAGCCGAAGAGTAGCAATAAGTCTGGAACAGAGGGAGGCTGTGATTGTGGCTATGGCTGTGAACGCAGCTGCTGAAAAAGGTTATAGCAGCAGCCATGTTTGTGACCGTGGCTGCAGTTGCAGCTGCAACTAGTGCAAAGAGCAAGCAATGCTGAAGTCACACTGAGATAAGTGCAGCCATAGTTACAAAAGCCGTTATTGTAGATGCATCAGTCATGAAGGACGGAAAACCAAAGAGTGGCCAGAAGCCCAGAAGAGATTGAGGTCGGTGTGTGGCAACAATGCTCGGCATTGAACCTCACTTTGCCTTGCGTGGTGGCGCCAAGCAAGGTGGACGGGGCAAGAGCATCTAACGTACACAAGGAGTTTCTACAGAATGCAGTCCTGGAGATAGATGTAGCCGTGACTGGCTGCTCGTTAGGATGTCCGTTGCCAAGAGGGACAATGGAGTGGATCCCAGGGTTTGCTGTGCCACTGCTTTAGAGGGCAGTGGGATAGAGCAACAAGTGTCTCCCTCGGTTGGCATGACAGGAGACTGATCAGCGTGTGACAGATGCGGACACGCTAGAGCAGTGGAGACACTGGAGGAACAGCTAGGGAGGACTCGTAGGCGGCCGCCACGGGTGAAAGGGGAGACTGGTGCAGGACAAATGGGATATGCAGGACGGGATAAGTCAGAGGAATGGACTAGAGAAGAGATGAGAGGACCATATATGACAGGAGCGATCAGGCTGGATGGAGCCGCAAAGGAGTGAGCAGGAGACACCGAATCGGACGGAGTGGGGGCCATGAATGGAAAGGAAGGCACTCCAGACAAGCTGGAAGAAATGCACAGAACGGACAGAGTGGACTGCCTGGGTGCAGGACCATACGTCCAAGAAAAAACGAAGGGTGAGGGCTGTGGAGAAGCAGCCACCAGGACTGCAGGTACGGCAGGACCAACTTCTATCCCGACCGAGAGAGTGGGAGAAGGAAGGCAACCAAGGCCAAAGAGGAACACAAAATCATAGAATAATGCATCATAAGGCTCGATGACACGCTAGCAGGCAGATTGTCAAAAGCACCATGCCTTAGACTGGGTAGACATGCATAGGAATGGACAAAGACGGCCACGAGGGACAATTTTGCTGTCAAGTAGGTCCTCAGGCAGCTAGAAAAGCGGGGGACCGCTCTCAGTTTGCACCACACACTAGGGTAGCGTTTCGTTGTGCCTCAGCCAGCCATAAAACGGAAACAGTCATAACTCTGCTCCAGCATGTTGGAATCAGGCGTTGTCTGAACGGCTAGAACCAGATTCTGAAGCACTACAACCCTGTAGCAAGCACAACAGAGGTGCTGCACCCCAGTGCAGGCTGTCGAGCACCTCACGGTCTCCACTCCTCATGGTGCCGCCGAGCGCCAGCAGGGCTCAGCCGCCGTCGGGCCCACCTCAAGCATCTGCACGTGGATGGACATGAGCGGACAGGTCAAGTGGTCCGTGAGGACACCCATCAACAACACTCGCCCATGGCCGAATGGTGAATACAAGGACATGCACGGGCACACACTGAGGGCAACCACGAGGAACACAGAGAACACGGGAAAATCACAGACGAACAGATACCAACATCACTGTACAAGCTCAGCCCGCATCAGGGGCGAGGCCAAGACCAATAGCACGGACACCCTCGTGGAACTTCCGACGACCAAGTCCCTTGGTCAAGAAATCAGCCTTCTTATCGTTCGTGCCAATCCAGACGATCTCAAGCTCACGCCGCTCCACCAGGTCACGGACAAAGTGATACTCAACGCCGATGTGCTACGCGTGAGCATGGAAGACGTCGGAGTTCTGTGCGATGGCATTAGCACTCTAGTTGTCACAGCGTAGCACAATAGGAGGAACGGACTGGCGGAGCGCACGAAGGAGCCAAACAAGCCAGACGCTCTCAGCAGCGCCTGCTCCGAGCATGACATACTCTGCCTCAGACGAGCTGCGCCCAATGCAACCTTGCTTCCCGCTGCGCCACGATACAGCGGTGCCACCCAGCAAGAAGACGTAGCCGGTACGGCTTCTGCCGTCAGGGCTCCATGCCCAGTCGCTGTCAGTGTAACCGTCAAGTACGAAAGACGGGTGCCGTCAATTGGTGAGACCGAGGCAAGGAGTGGACATGACGTAACGCACAACACGTAGAGCGGTATCAAGTGTCAGTTGCTATAGTGCCTGCAAGATCTGGGCAAGGAGGTTGACGGCAAATGCGATGTCGGGCCTTGTCGTGGTGGCCAAGTACATGAGCGAGCCGATGACTCGCAGGTATAGGGTCTGGTCGACTAGCTCCTCCAGAGCAGATGGGTCGTCGACCTTCAGTCCCTTTTGTCCCTCAGGAGTGATAGGGGTGGAGGCAATGCACATAGTGGAAAGCAGATCAACAAACCGCTCCCCCAGAGCCAGTGCGTACTGTGCCTGGTGTACCGTGAGATTATGCCTGATGCGGTCGCACAAGATCTCCATGCCGAGGAAGACGGATGCATGCCCCATATCTTTCATCTTGTATGCGGTTTGTAGGACGGCCTTTACTGCTTGCACCACCTCTAGGTCCGGCGATGCAATTAGGAGGTCGTCCACATAGACGAGGATCGTAGTGATGGGAGCTGGGCTCTTCGCCACAAAGAGAGAGGGATCTGTGTCGCTCTCGATGTAGCCAGCACGCTGCAGCGTGCCAGTGATCTCGTGGTTATAGCACCGTGGCGACTGTTTGAGGCCATACAGGGCCTTCCGCAGCTGTCACACCCGACCCGTGCCATCCTCAAAGCCAGGTGGCTACAGCATGTAGATCTCCTCGTCAAGATGCCCGTGGAGGAAGGCATTGCTGACGTCCATCTGGTGCAGTTCCTAGTCGTGCTGGGCAGTCATGTCCAAAATGGTTCGCACCGTGGTCATCCACCCTATAGGAGCAAACGTGTCCGTGTAGTCCACGCCCTCGATCTGTGAGAAGCCTTTTGCCGTCAGGCGAGCCTTGTAGCAGTCCAGGGAGCCATCCTGCTTCAACTTTGTGCGCAGGACCCACTTTGCATGTACGGCCTTGCGGCCAGGCAGTAGGTCAACAAGCTCAAGGACACCGTGATCTGCAAGGGCAGCAAGCTCCTCTTGACACGTAGCCCGCCAGTGGTCAGCATCAGGGCCAGCCAGGGCCTGTCGCAGAGTGCTCGGGTCTGGGCCCGTCCAAGGCGAGCCCTACGCGACAAGAGCCGATGCAGGGGGCGAGGGGGTGACACGAGTCGAGGACGTCGCTGCATCAATGGCGCAAGCATGCTCGTAAGAAATCAGGGCGCGACCAGTCGGGCAACCCGGGTGGACCTCCTCGAGGCCCTGTGCCCTGAGACCGAGGGTCATCATGCCAGGATCACCGCTGCGAATTTTGCAAGATGGCAAGGGATGCAAGCGACCACCCGGTGTACAAGAGTATGTGCTGGAGGATGACAGAGGTAAAGAGTCAGCTGCTGTAGGGACAGCAGGTGGAGACACGATGGTCAACTGAGCGGGTGAGACAGACACCGAGGATGCTGGAGCCTCCGGCTAGGGAGGCGAGGCAGGCGCCGAGGGTGCTGGAGCTGCTGGCTGCTCAAGTCAGACAGACGGTGGTGAGGAGAGAGCCGGTGGCGAACCCAGCACGGGAGGGGACCCGGCCAGCGAGGGATCTGGGACCGAGGCAAGAGGGAGAGAGGAAGGTGAGGGATCCGAGTCTAAGATCCGGGATGGACCGACGGCAATGAGAGCCGGGTCAGAGAGGGGTCTTGGCACTCGGGGGACAACATCCGTAGACTCCTCTCCGGGACAACTCAAAGCATGTGGGAACAGAAGCGCTAGCATGTGAGCAAGGTTGCAAAAGCACAGGCTCTCGAAAAACGTAGCATCGCGATACTCGACAATGCGACGGCGGGACGGGTCCCAGAACTGCCAGGCCTTGGAGCGGGGGACGATCCCCACGAAGGCACAGAGGCGGCCACGTGGGGAGACCTTGGAGCCATGCTACTCCAAGGTGAACCAGACGCAAGCAAGAGAGCCCCAGACGCACGCTAGATGCAGGTGGGCACGGTGACCATACCACAACTCATATAGCGTGGTGGGGCAAGGGAAAGGACTGTGCACGATGCAATTCCACACCCAGGTCATGTAGGTGAAGTCCTCAAAGGCAAATGTCTTAGGTAAACCACAGTCAGCCCGCATCGTACGGACAGCATCCTCCATCGTGCGGTTCCACCTCTTCGAGACGTTGTTTTGCTTGGGAGTGGTAGGAGCAGAGTAGCGGTGGTTGACCCCGCGCTCAGTGAGCCAGCGGTAAAGGTCGCCCATAAACTCTCTCTCACGGTCGGAGGGAAAGACATTGAAGGTCTGACGCGATTGGCGCTCAACCATAGCCAGCCAGTACTGGACAGTGGGAAAGGTATCACTCTTCTGACGGAGACTGTAGACCCAGCGCATGCGGGTGAAGTCATCTGTCTGTGTCAGGATGTACCATCCACGGTCATCCTGAAAACTCCGTGGGAAGCGGGCCAAGCAGGTCCGAGTGGACCAGGTGAAGGGGCCGAGTGGACTTTGGGATGGAGTCCAGGAAGGGAGAGCGGTGCATCTTGTCCTGCGCATACGCAAGGCAGTCGTTCTTGGATGGCGCTACAAAGGAGGCCAAATCAAGACCGAGCGCGGGAGTGTCATGCACAAGGCGCCCGAGCAGAACAGTGTCTCGGAGCGCTGGAACCGCACCATGGAGGACGCGGTCTGCACTATGCGCGCCGATAGTGCCATGTCTGAGGCATTTGCCTTCGAGGGCATGGCGTACATGAGCTGGGTCGGGAACCGCATTCCACACTGCCCTCTCCCAGGTCACCGCACGCCCTACGAGCTGTGGTACGGGCATCGCGCAGATCTGTGCCTGGCCCATGTCTGGGGCTCCCTTGCCTGTGTGTGGTTCACGCCAGAGCAGAAGGGGAGCAAGCTCTCTCCGCGGGGCCACATCTGCGCCTTCGTCGGCGTGGCCCCGTAGTCGAAGGCCTGGTAGTTCTGGGACCCTGAGCGACGCCGCATCGTGGAGTCCCGTGATGCTCTCTTCTTTGAGCATCTCACATTCCGCGACCTTGCTCGCATCCACGACCTTCATGCTGCTCATGCCCCTGGGTATGCCGTACCCCATAGTGTGGGGGAGGTTCCTGTCATGGGTGGCACAGTGCTGCCAGCAAGTGCGGTCACTCCGTCGCCGACACCCCAGGGGCTGTCCCCAGAGGCTGTGCCCATTGGCACCCCCAGCCCCGTCCCATCTGCGGCTCGCTCCTCCGCCCCCGACTCTTCGCTCTCGCCTGTGTCCGAGTCTACATCCGATTCCACCTCTATGTCTGAGGCCATGCCCGATCCTAAGTCTGCGTCCGCATCTGAGGCCCTTCCTGATCCTGCGTCCGCGTCCGTGTCTGGCTCAGAGTCGTCCTCGCCTTCGGCCACTGACGTGCCCGCGTCTGCCGTAGGTCCATCCCCGGCCACTACGGCCATGCCATCCTCTAGTGACGTGCCTGCCGTGCAGTCCACACCGGCATGTGAGTTGGTAGCAGCCACTGCTCCTGCCCCGTCAGACCCCTACACACGGGCACCCGGAGGACGCCTCCGCCCTCGCCCCACGCGCAACATCGTGAGCGGTGACCCTGGCACCAAGGCCCTCGGCCTGAGTGCTTGTAGCCTCACGGAGGTTCACCCTGGGTGTGCCACTGGCATGGCACTAGTTGCTCATGAGTGCGGTCTCGCTCGTGACGCCGCTGATTCCATGGTGACGGTCAACCCTCCCTCTGTGGCATATGTCCTGGCCACACGCAGTGCACCACCGTTGTCTCCCGATCCCACCAGTCTCCCTGAGGCCTTGTCAACCCCCGACGCTGAGCAGTGGCGCGCGGCCTGCCAGGCTAAGCTCGATGCCATCCGAGAGCATGGTGTCTTTGAGGTGGTGGACTTGCCAAAGAACCGTAGGGCCATCAAGGCCAAGTGGGTCCTACGCAAGATGCTCAAACCAGACGACACTGTGGAGCGCTACAAAGCCCGTCTGACTGCAAAGGGCTTCTCCCAGGTCCCTGGTGTGGACTACACCGAGACCTTTGCCCCTGTTGGCTGGATGACGACCACGCTCACGCTGCTGAGCCAGGCGGCACAGCATGACTGGGAGCTCTATCAGATGGATGTCAACAAAGTGTTTCTGAACGGGGACCTTGAGGAGGAGATTTACATGGTCCAGCCACCCGGCTTTGAGGATAGCACCGGTCGCGTGGACCGGCTGCAAAAGGCCTTGTACAGCCTGAAGCAGTCACCTCGCTGCTGGAATGAGGAGATCACCAGCACGTTGAGACGCGCTCGGTACGTTCAGAGTGATTCTGACCCATCCCTGTTCCTCTCACAGTCCCCAGTACCGCTCGTTGTCATCCTCGTCTACGTGGACGATCTTCTGATCTCCTCGGAGCAGTGAACGCTGCCAAGGCCGTTCTCTCCTCGGCCTACAAGATGAAAGACCTTGGTGAGGCCTCTGACTTTCTGGGGATGGAGATCGTGCGCGACTGTGTCCGCCGCACACTCCGCGTCCATCAGGCACGCTATGCAGAGGCTGTGGGGGAGCACTTTGCTGATCTCTTTGCTGCCGTCCACACGGCCTCCACGCCCATGACCCCTAAAGGGCAGGCTGCCCTGAAGGTGGATGATCCAGCCGACCTGGGGGAGCTAGTCGACGTGACCCTGTACCTGCAAGTCATCGACTCGCTCATGTACTTGGCCACCACAAAACGGCCGGTCATTGCCTTCACTGTCAACCTGCTTGCCCAATTCTCACAGGCTCCACGCCAGTGAACAGTGGAGGCATCAGTCCGGTGTGTGCGCTACATCCTTTCCACCGCACACTTCGGCCCGGGCTTTCGCGAGTAGGTGTTCGTTGTGCACGATGGGTACATTGACAGTGACTGGGCGTGGAGTCCAGATGGCAAGAGCCGCACCGGCTACATCTTTCTCGTTGGCGACAATGCGGTGTCCTGGCGTAGTGGGAAGCAGGGATGCATCGCACGTAGCACTGTGGAAGCAGTGTATGTTGCTCTGGGCGCCGGTGCAGTTGAGTGTGTCTGGCTTGTCCGTCTGCTGGGTGATCTGCGTCAGTCCATTCCCCCCGTGGTCCTTCAGTGTGAAAACATGAGCGTGGAGGCCATCACCGAGAACTCAGGTGTGTTTCATGCACGCACAAAGCACATCAATGTCGAGCACCACTTTGTGCGTGATCTGGTTGACCGCGGTGAGATCCGAGTCATCCACGTGGGCACTGACAGGCAGTGCGCAGATTTCCTAACCAAGGCTCTCGGTCGTTCGAAGTTTCATGCGGCCACTCGTTCCGTGGGACTCTGTCCCATTCCTGTTGCAGGTTGACTCCTCTTGTGCCACCTTGCATGTGCTGTGCTTGCTGCCTGCAACGTCTGTGTGTTTCCTGCTCTGTACATCGTTAGTGTCTACATGTGCATGGACATGTGTCGCCCTCTGGTCATGGGGGAGTGTTGTTGTGTGTGTCGTACACGGCTTACGGTAACCCCTCGGCTCATGTCCATTCATGTGCAGATCCCTGACATGGCTACGGTGGCGGAAGACCAGCGGCTGGATGGGCGCCCAGAAGACCTTCTTCTTATTTAGATTCGTACTGTGGGACAGCACATAGGCGTGCAGCCTACCAGGATGTAGCTCTCGTCAGTGCAGCCGTTCTGGTTCAGACGGCTCATCGTTCTGACGTGTCTGCAGGGAGTTATGCCCAAAACTGTGTTTTTCCACTATTTTGACCTGCTACAAAATGTGCGCCCTTGTGCGCCGCGTGTGTGTGCACCCACTAGGTCAGAGACACTAAGGAGGGTTGTCTAGGCCTCAGTTGTCATCTCTCTCTGCACAATTCAGTGTTTGCAGCTTGTGACACTTCGTTTGTGTCCCTAGGCAACCCCTTGCTGTTCTCACCTCCACCTGTGTGTGCTAGTGAGTTAGCTGGCCGGCCTGTGCTGCCACGCCAGCGACTGCAGTGCTAGGAAGCTGTCTTTCAGCAGGAAACGACAAGGGTCTAGTCAGACGATGTACACAGGCGTCAAGTGCTTATCCACAGAAAGCACATGTAAGGAGATCTACACAAATGAGTCACACACACATAAATAGGGGGTGTAGGCAGATGCTTCTAGTGTGTGTGGGGGCAAGCAAGCGACACGAGAGTGTGGGGACGGCAAGACGCCATGGATTGCGACCAAGAGAGGCACAGAAGTCACAAGAAAACGAGTCACAGTATGCAGAGCTGCTAACCGAGAGGAGCAAAACGGGGAGGAGCGAGCGAGCGGCGAGCTCGCTCAAGCTCGCTTCCCCCTTGCGTGGTGGATTCGATCCCCCACCACGAATTACGTGGTATGTGTCCTGAATATTTCCAGCCAGGCCCCTTGTGAACTAAAGATGTGGAAGCACCCGGTTCGATGCACAAAAGGCAAGTATGAGGCATAAGAGCAAGAGACACGAGAGACATGTGAACATGTGTGCATCGTCTTCTGCACTTGCTCCAGGCTGTTATGATGTCATGCCACCAGGACGACATCGCCAGCAGAGATCCCTCCCTCTTGATCAGTCACCTGCACCAAGGACGAGAGTG
>SZWC01014175.1:17690-27800 GCA_023375785.1 Penium margaritaceum | reverse complement strand
CCCCCCCCCCCCCCCCAAATGCTTCCACGTGGCCACAGACGCTCAGACGCACGGGTCGTCACGTCGACGACAGCGCGGACGACTCTTTCAGGATTCGCGCGGATCGCTCCGACGACCCCGCCACTGCGGCGTGCTCAAACGCCGCCGCCACCCGCTTCGCACGAACCTCCCCCACACCGCCGCTGCGCCGCACGCCCTCCGCAGGATCGGCCAGTTCCGGGCATCCGCTGGCGCCGCCGCCGCCGCCGCCGTCGCCGCCGCAACCGTCGTCGGTGCCTATGCTGCCGTAGCTGCTGCTCCTGCTGCTCCGAATGAAGCCGCCTCCACAGCCGCTGTCCCTGCCACCGTCCTCTCTGCAGCTGCTGCTCACGGTGTGTATGCTGCTGCTCTTGCTGCTGGGAATCCCCCCGTTTCTGACGCGCCTCGCAGGCTTGGCAGGCACCTTGTCCGCCATGACGTCAAAGGCAGAGGGGAGAGCGGACGTCAGAAACTGTTCCACGTCGCCCTCCTCTGCGTCCCTCAATAATGCTTCCACTTCCGCCACTGTCGCCGCCGCCGCCGCCGCCGCCGCTGCGGTGGATGCTCCATTTGCGAGTGCAGGAAGAGGGCTCGGCATGCCCTCCGCCGACATCATCGACGGCTCACCGTCCGGAGATGCCCTGCCGCTTCTGCTGCTGCGCTGGCGCTGATCTCCACGTGCCTGGCCACAGCGCACATCGCTCCCGTCCTCCGAGTCCGGGGCGATGCCATCGCACTCCCCCGCCTGCTGAGCCCCCCCTCTCCCCTGGCCCGCCGATCGCGGCGGCCTCAAGGGGCTTCCCCTGCTCGTCAATGCACCGGGATTGAGGGAAGAGGCGCGGGCGATCCCCAGAGCCCCGCCCACGCACTCCGGCCCGCCCACCCTCCCTGCAGCACCCCCTCTGCTGCGTCCAGAGCTGGCGTCGGCAGCGCCCTCGCTGTCCCGCCTGTCGCGCGTGAACCTCCGTTCGGGGGAAGACATGCTGCTGCCGTTGCTGCTGCTGAAGGCCGGAGGCAGCGGGCTCCTGCTCCTACCACCGCCGAGGAGGGAGGGCGAGGCGGCCGCAGCGGCGCCGCGGCGGCCCCCTCGCAGCGTGGACGAGCGCGGTATCACCGACGGCACGAGGTTGCTGTCTTCCCCCTCCGACTGCCACCTGACGGCCGCCAGGTCCACCGATCCATGGCGAACGAGGCCCCCGGCGCTCCTTGTGGTGGTGGTGGTGCTGCTGCTGCTCAACCCAGCTGCGGCGGCGGCTTGGCGGTCCCTTCCTCCCTTGTCATCCACTTCCTCCTCCTCCCCGCCGTCCAAGTCCTCGTCGTTGTCCCTCCACACGCCCCCTCGCGCCCACTGCCGCCCCTCCTGCCGCCCCAACACGGGACCCTTCCGACTCACAGGCGTGTCTAGAGGTTCCGACTCAGCCCCACTCCTGCCGCCGGCTCCCCTTCTGCTGCTGCTGATGCTCATGCCGCCCACGCCCTTCCTCGCGCCGGTGCTCCTGCGCTCGTGCTGCCTCTCGGAGCCCCAGGCCCGCAGCGACCCCAGCTGCCGCGACGACGGCTGCTGCAGCAGCATCCGCGCGTGCCGTGCTCGGCGGGCTGCGGCGGTGGCCCCTGTGTCTGCGCCTGCGTCCCTCGGTGCTTCTGTTTCTGCGTCTGCATCCGACTCTGCATCCGATTCGGAAGTTGGGGTTCCGTCATTGCTCTCGCTGTCGTCGCTGTTTCCTGAATTGCGCTGCCGCTGACGCTGCCGCCGCTGCTCCGGCTGCTGCTTCCGCCCATTGGCTACCTGCATTGCGGCGCGGTCCCCGAGATCGAGGCAGAGACGGCCCATTCCGCTGCTCTCTCCCTCGTCGCCCATCTTGACTACACCCCCGCTGCCCTCCCTCCACGCTTGCGAGCGCTCCTCCACTGCGCCCTCGATCCCTGCTACTGCTCGCAATTTCCCTTAGCCTATGCGCCTGCCTGCACCTGCCTGCACTTGCACTTGAAATTTTCATCGACTAGACCGTCAGCCTAGGCTGACACCCCCTTCCTTCTCCTCACTAAGCTTCGTCCATCTTGACGACGCCCCTTCTGTTCTCTTCATTGAATTCGACTTCGAAATCAGAGTGCGCGAGAGGGGGGCAGGGGGAGAGCGGCCAGGTCGCCAGCTCTTCCGCTTTCGCGGCAACGGAGACAATGCCCACAACCGTCGAGGCAGGCCCGTCGATCCGCGAGGGGCGTGCAGCAGATAGGACCTTCATGGGATGTGCGGCCCACCCACTAGTGAGACAGACGACTGCGGAGCCGGCGTTGCGCGACGGTGAGCTGCAGCTGCGTTGGGCTGCGGACGAAACCGTGTGGGGGATGAAGTGCAGGCCGTGGTCGTAAATGTGGCTGGTGTGGCAGACGCGTGCACCTGTGGGCAGGAGACGGCAAGCAGGGAGAAGGTTGCCGAGGGGGGAGGGAGGGACAGATCGAGGAAGGGAAATTGGGAGGGAGGTAGGGATCGAGGGAGGGAGGAGGGAGGATGGGAGAAGGAAGGGATAGGAGGAATGGACGGGAGGGAGGAGGTCGGAGGGATGGAGAGAGCCCTGCTCACCCTGGAGAGGCGCAGAGCACGCCATTGTTCACGGCAGTTCACCTCGAGTAGCTGGCGAAGCAGAGGGCCGCAGGTGGGAATGGGTGAGTGGGAAACGCGATTTCGTAAAAACATTTCTGACGTCATGAAAGACGAGAATATTCAGCATCCGATCGACGGTTCAAAATCCAGATAGCAACATATCGAAGAACTCTCCAGTCACCTCTACTCATCGTTGACGGCCGAGGTCTTGTCGTCAGGCGGCCGTCAAGGCTCTGAACCGTCATGTTAAGGGAATGAGGTGACAAGTCCCTCGAAGACGTTGCGTCGTTCAATGCATGCGAGGGGATGGTGGCGAGTTAGGGGGAGAAGAGAGGCTCTTATGGGCGTCGGAGTGCCGGTTCCGCTGTTTGTGAGTAGGATTGTGGCCGGCTCTTACGAATCATGTGAAATATCTCGCGACAATAATTTCAATCCAATTTTTAGAAGATAGACACCAGATTTCATCGCAAACTTTAACATGATGACGTCAGGAAATTGGTTTTTTGAGTGAAATCGCGTTTCCTACTCACCCCTTCCCACCTGCGGCCATGAGCACACGGGTTTGGGAGATAGCGGCATGTCTACGCTGTCCAGTCGTGTATGCTCAAGACGGCCGAGTGACGTATCGGAGACGGCTGCAGCGCATCCGAGGGTCTGCAGTTACGAAGCCTGAGGCAGCCGTCTTCCGGACGGTTGAAGAGAAACCGATTGCCGGCTGCGACTGACTGCCGGCCATCGAGCACACGGCATCGCTCCAACCGATGGATGGAGCACAGCAGCTCTCTGCAGGTGATGGGTACAGTGTACGCCAGTGGGGCGCGAGAAGACGGGCAGGAATGACGTCAATGTTGGCGAAGTCGTGCTGCTGATGTCATGGGTAGCCGGGATGCCGCTTCGTCGGCACGAGCCAGTTGTCCATATGCGCAAGTTGGCCGTTGTGGCGAATGGCACGAGCAGCATGGTAAAAACAGCCTAAAACTAGCAAGTGCTTCATGTGAGGGCTTCTCACCGATCCCAAAAACAAATGAACAGGTGTGATAATGCAAGTTCAAAGGTCGTGAATGAAAACGACGGATATTTTTCAGCTATTGCGAATCCTCGACAAATCCAGTTCCATCCAGGTGCTTTCGCTCTGCACGTTGATCCTGTTTCGATTATGCGAATCGGCCATAGTATGTAAAAACATGTTGGTGGGCGATAGTTTCAGTCTCGCCCATGTCCCGAAGTCACATTCCAGAAAGTCTGTCGCAAGCCCAATGTCGCGCCGGGAACATATGTTCACCCGCCTGTTCTGACCATTCTCACAAGGCTGCCGCCATCTTCGTGGGACTGGGGGGCTTTCGAATTACAAGCTCCACTTGCCGCAAATAACAACAAGCAACCCCCGTGTTGGCCATCAAGGTGCATAAACTGCGCCACGGGGTCACATAATACGCTCGATGGCAAAGGGAATTCCAGGGCGAGCGTGAGGGCCGTGCATTTCAAATTGTCAAGCAGAAAAAAGGATCCTAGGCGAAAAGAAACAAGTGTGAGAAGTTTGTGGCCACGTCACTTTAAAATTGTTGCGACCATTTCTGATAGCCGGAGTCAGACCCCCATTTCAATCGACAAGTGCATCTTGGAGAGCCCCCGGTCAAGGGTCTTTCGACAGTCGCAAGCTCTAGGTCGGCAACTATTTGTCAGTGCCTGCCAAGGCAGCAAAATCCCGAAACCGGACCTCTTAAGGTCCCGCCAAGCCTCCTATCTGGCGAAGGACCGAGAAGTCGCACGAAGAATTCCCGTCGTCAAAACAGTTGACGCAGCTTCGGCACACACCTCTTGTCGGCCAATAGCGACAAACGTTCCGCGGGGATGACCAGATATCTGGTCAGGAGAATCCTGTTTTTGGTGAACGCGATGCCGAGCCTGCCGCTAAAGAATAAGGTTCTTTCCCAGTGGTGAAGGAACGAGGCAAAGAGGGAAGCACCAAAAACTGCCTGAGATTAGACCCTTATAACTTTGATAACAAAGTTAGCATGTGTGATCCAGGGTTTTGACAAAATATGAAATCTAATAATTACATATTGAGACAGTAGGGGAGCCCAATCTGAAATAAAAACAAGTTAAAGGGTGAAACACGGTCCTTGCAAAAAATCATAAAGGAACCCAAAGAATGGTCATTAAAGAATAAATCTCATGAGAAATAATTTTAAAATTTTGTTGAAATCTTTAATGCGGCATTTCAAACTCTTCATTTATAAACAGGATGATGCAATTCATAAAAACATTATCCTTTGAGAAGAACCTAATTCTCATATTCAAGAAGTAATGAAGAGGATGGTTTTCCGTATTACCACCGTTATTCGACATTATTTTCACCAAGGTGTTCTTTTAAGGCTTCTTCGAAGTGGGAACTAATTTTGTGCCGTTCTAAATTAGGGGCCAAGGAGACCACGACCAAGAAAATTCGAAGTGGATCAGCCATGTCATGCGCACGGACGTGAGCAAGTCAAGCGGTTGGGAAAATAAGAGCATTCAGGCGATTGATTTTGCTTGCTCGGACTCGAGCAAGAAAATCGATGGATCCCGACGCTTTCAGGTTATCAACGAAGCGGAGCTCACGTGCGCAAGGAGTGTTCCTCCCAATATGGGAAGGTATTCTTCAATCGATTGCGCTCAGCCACCTCTCAGAGCGGTGGGCGAGCATAATCGCATTGCATTCCGTGCACACTCTTGTGAACATGCATTGCTAGTCAGAAAGGGTGAGAGTGCAAGACAGTTGCCAGTAAACTGACTTGCAATCTCACGGTCTCCATGGAGCCCAACACAGTCACGTCGTACTTCACCAAGTGCACTTGCGACAAGCGCCTCTCAAAGATCCGTAAAGATGACTATGGTCTTCCACATCATGTGCTTGTTCTAAAGTGCAAACCAGGCCATCCTTGCAAGAGCCCGGTTGCCGTCATGCCAGGTACACGCGTCAGGCTATTTAAGGCAAGCCTCCTTGCCAACAACACTCCTCTCTGCCGCTTGATTTTTTTTTTGTACCAAGGATGCAACAAAAATCAGAACCACTCGAAGGCCATCATCTCCTTTGCCCAGTGGTTAGTGGTTTGCTCCAAGTGCCACCCCAAGTTTTTAGCAGCATCGATGTTGGGGCCGGATTGTAAAACGTTACAAGTTATGTCGGACAAAATGACTTGCAATGCAGGAAATGGAAGGTATGTGAGCTGGCTTACAAAAAAGAAAGCAATGGCGAGTGGCGGACAGAACCACACAAAGAAAATGGCAAGGATGAGTGGTGGATATGAGAAAAAGAATAAAATGAAATGGAGTCGGACACGCTCCTCCATGGGAAGCATATCCTTGTCCATGGAGGTTGTAACTATCCAAGTGAGCTAACGCTTGTCTTCAGCGCCGAGGACGTCGACCTCCTTGCACTTGCACAACGCACATGTCTTGTTACACAACGGCACAAACATGATGCCGGCGTGATCGGCTTTCACCACAAAAGCCCAGTTGACATTGTAGGTGACAACGATGCCCGCCAAACAAAGCATTGTGTTGTAAACTCGTTGCTCCCAGTTTACGGGGAGCTTTTGAACCATGGTAGTCCGTGCATGCCAATACCAACAGGGTCTTTCTCCATGAACTCGTTAACCCACGTAGAATAAAATGCGATGATACCACCATTCTCTCTCAACTCCTCCAAACGGTGATCGGGGACAATACCGCAGATGACGGCTTGTCCGGTGAGGGAGAGAATGAGGGGGCCGATGGAGAGAAGATTCTCCAACTCGGTGATAGCTTCCTTAACGAGCTTATGACGATTCCAGAAGCCACGTCGTCCACTAGCGCCGGGAGGGAGAGCAACATTTGGTGCACCTTCAGCAATCACCTGCAGCAAGCGTCTAACGCGTGCTTGAAGTGCACAGAGACACTGCGTGTTGGCAGTTTGGGTGTGGTCAAACCCACCAACACAAGAGAGCCACAGGGCGGCAGTCTCCTTAACTGCGTGACAGATGAGACAAGAAGGGGGGGGGGGTCACGACTGGTTTGACCGGTCGTGAAAATCGGACAACCGGTGGGCCAGGTCCAACCTCGTTTTCAGGAGGCACTCGGTGAGATGGGAGAGGCTTTTGATAGTGTGTCCCTTTCCCTTTTCAGCTTGTGTGTGTGTGTGTGTGTGTGTGTGTGTGCGTATGTGTGTGTGTGTTTATATGTGTGTGTGTGTGTGTGTGTGTGTGTGTGTGTGTGTGTGTGTGTGTGTGCGCGCGCTTGAAAATTGTCCCTATTGTACTGGAGATGTTCCGGTTCTATGAGGCACTTCATCCTTGTGCTTAATCAATTTTCTCGAGGCAACGATTCGTGCCATGGTCTCCAATAACATTATTTTCATGTCTCTTTGGAACAATGTCATTTTTCTATGCTCAACAGTTGATTCCAAAGGTTTTAGGACTTGTTCTCCAACTATGATAGTCGTTTGTGTGCCTCACGAGAAGTGTTGCTCAAACGGCCGAGCCATTGTCCGGAATTTCAAGAAAATCACGAGATCCGAAAAACAGGTCGGATCTCGAACACAATGTAGTTTTGAGTGAAGTTTAGTGGTAGGATTGCATTGGTATAATAGCCTTCCGAAGGACCTTTGACGTCCAGGGTATTTGAGTGCAAATACGGGAGGGGCGAGAACTATCGTCACCGTAGTCATGACCGTTGCAATGATGGCCAAAGCTTCGATAAAGGAGTTCCACGTGGTGGACAAGCTTGTGGGTGTGTCAAAATTCATAAATTGAAAATTCTATGTGCAAATCATCTATGAGGAGCACGGGCATTGGGAAATCGTGATGGGAGGGAAGAGATTACGGAATGCGAGCGCGACATCGGAACAAATAAAAATATCAACCTCTTGTTCAGTTGTAATGCATGAGCGTGCGAGGGAAGAGGGACTAGTTACTGAGTATCCGGAGGGGTTTGTGAAGGGGAATTTCAAGGCATTGATGTTGCTTGCGATGAATGTCGCACCACCGTTTATGTTATACGCTCCACCGTACAAGCTAGAAAGACATTGTGTGGTATGCATGAGGAGAGCGTTGTGGTGAACCAGTTAATGCTTTGTGATGACTTCCATGAAGTGCGCATGGGTAGGGATGAGATCATGTAGGAGTACGTCAACCACATGAATGAGTTGGCCAAGCAAGTTGGGGTCATGGCTCCAAAGGTGTCGAGCAATGCGGTCATCCTCACTCTTTTGAAAAGGTTGCTAGAGTGGTACCAACCCCTCGTCGAGGCACAATATGACGACCCGAAGCTCAAGGAGGTCACCATGAAGCTCCTTCATGAGGAGATGCATCAGCACTCATGTGAGGAGAGCAGCAAGGATACCAAATACATGAGTCCTACACATGCGTACTGAAGGGTTGATGGAAGAAAGAGAGTCTTAGATGCACCATCCACAACGGGAGTCCAAGCGCATTTCTATTTTAGCTCCATCGACCATCTTGTTCGTGACTATGTCGCATGGAAGTAAAAGTGTGCCAGGTGGATAGTTCATCATCGTCTTTGAACTCCTCGTTGACCATGTGTGCTTCAGCATCTGCAACAAGAATTTTGTCTTCGCGGCAAGTGTCATCACCAAAGCGGCCAACGAGTGGTGCGTAGACTTGGGAGTCACTCAACACCTCCACATCATGGGTGGTTTAAGGTGCTTGAGAGCATTCGTTTACGGGATGTGTTGTTGGAGGATGATGCGGTGTTGGCTGCAGTGGGAGAGGACATTACGTATATGGACATGGAGATCTGAGGGGAGTTAAGGAGTAAGAACTTAATCAACCTTTTGTATTCATGGGAGCCCACAAAGAGCCTCATGTCAGTGCGCAAGCTTGTGAAGAAGGGATGTACAGTGAAGTCCAACAAGGAGGCTTTTCATGCTGTGAAATTGGACATTGTCGTGCTTATGACACCACGTAAAGGGGATCTTCACCCCTTGCGTGGTCATGTGGCATCATCAAGGAAACACATTGTAGCCTTGGTGGACGGCACACGAGATTTTGTGGATGGAGAGGGAGCTTGTGGTTGTAGTGTTCATGAAGTGCCTTTCCCTCCTCTCCCGAGTGACATTGCTCTTGAACATGTGAAGGAAGCGGAAGAGGGGAAAGGGGAAGCAACGGAGCAGGCCGGCAGAGATAAAGCATAAAAAGAGGTCGTGGTTGTGGTAAATCCATGAGAGAACTGTGGTGGTGGTACCTGAGGACAAAAGAGATGACCAGGAAGTAACATGAATCTCCATCGGTCGCCCTGTGAGTCGACGACTCCATTGGGATTTCCATGGGAGACACAAACAACCAGGGATGTCCAAAATCTACATCATCTGGCCTCCACCACCAAAGCATTTAAAATATGTCAAACCAATTGGAGAGAACAATATCAAAGGCTATATCACGGGAATGAAAAGTGAAGATAGCAGCGTAGCATCATCCATGTTCAAGGCGAGATCTATGTACTACAAGGCGCCAAGGATCCTAAATGGCTTAGCATTGGTGGCAATGACATCAGTATCAAACTCATCAATCCAAGCAACGTGGAGGCCATGCCATTGGACTCCATGAGGAAAGAGCTTGAAGATGAAGATTTGAAGGATATGTCTTCAGCCCCATCTTGTCCATTTGGGTAAAGTTTGCACGGTTCATCATGCATAATGAGCACACCAAAAACACATATCATGTTAGCATGATGACGTAATCATTGCGTCTACCGTAGAATCCAATAACACTAGCAGTGCATGTTCTTAAGCAGTGTCTTGAGTAGTTGTGGCTAGGATCAGAGTCGATAACTCCTGTGCGCTACCTTCCTCGAGGCGTATGACCGGCTTCTTATTTGGGGGTGTTCCCCTTGGAGGTGGTCTTCCCGTAACGAGCCCACCTATCCAAGAGCATGTGATTCCCTCCTTATGGAGTGCCAACCAAAGGACTTCGAGACACCCTCTCCTTGATACGCGAGTGAGGCAGGCTTGGTCCATTCAGAAGTGTTGTTTTAGGTATGGGCCAATCTAGAGGGAATCTGACCTTGCTACCTCAGCTAGTACTGGACATGTCTGCAACGTCCGGAAAACAATGCAAGTGGTACAAGGCCTGCTCCATGTTGTCCCTGAGGAGATGTTCGTCGACTTTGTGCACTTCTCAAAAACAACATGGACGAGGACCGGGGCGAGCCCTCGTCATGGATGGGAGTTGGAACCAACATTCTTTGCCGTAGAGATGCACGTGAGAATGGCACGCCGTCTCACTGAGTTCAACACTCCATGTCAGAAAGTGTCTGTGTTGGCAACAAACTACCGATTGTGCCACACATATCTATACTCGTGTAGAGACCGGCGGTGGCTTTTTTGACCCACTTTTCGAGGTGGGAGAGGACTGAAATGGCGTGTCCCTTCTTATGTTAACCTCTATTTCTGTGTGTGTGTGTGTGTGTGTGTGTGTGTGTGTGTGTGTGTGTGTGTGTATGTGTGTGTGTGT
>SZWC01014174.1:19137-36637 GCA_023375785.1 Penium margaritaceum | reverse complement strand
ACCAAAGACACTTCACCACTTCCCTACCCTTCCACAACACCACTCCCTCGCTCTCCCACACTCCCCGAGCCCACAGTTTCCCCCCTCTCCCAACTTGTACTTTGCTACCCACATCTTCCCTCTATGCCCTCACCCATCACATTTGCCTATGTATACGATTGCTAGCCCCCCACCCCGCACCACCACCAACAGTACCCCAACCCGCTTTCCCCCTCAATCACACCCACAACGTCCCAACTATTCTCCTCCTTTACTTCCCCCCTTGGCTTGCTTGTGTGCATCACAGGACACAGGCACCAGAATGTGCAACCTCGTATTGCAGCAGGCGGGACGACCACCAGTCAAAGTCCAAGCCAAGCTGCAAGCCCAAGACAAAGCCCAAGTTTCAACTAGAATCTGTGGCTGAGTCTGAGGGAAGCTGCAAACACGAGTCTATCTCTAAGCCCACCTCCATGTCAAAGTATGGTTTTTACACCAAAACTAAGCTCAGTTCCACAATGCACACCCAAGCGCAGGTCCTTGCCTGCCAATATCAAAGTCACAAAAGGGATCTCCACCCCTCCCCTCACACTCCCAGTTAATGACAGTCAAACGAATAAAGGAACTAGAACTCATAACACATGGACACTAGCGTCAGCATCCTTCGTTCATCTTGAACCCTCACCATACACACATCAACACCCCCTTACACTTAATTCAAAAAGGTACTTCCTCCCACAGCTTTCAAAACAAAATGAGCCTTGTAAATCTCCCCAATCCTCTCACGCGTAACACGCAAGACATAATGAAATCCCCACATAAAAAGCGTTCACTTCCCTCAATATGAGACTGACTCCCAACAAAGTTGCACACCCTCTTAGAAGGAGCTTACACAGCAAATGCATATCCAGAGAACGCACTTATGTAATGACCCTGAAAACACACACTCAACATTCCCCAAAAAACAGGCATAATGTTAACACCCCAATAAACAACACAGAAAACAACACATAGAAAAACTAGACAGCGACGCTTCTCGCCTAACGAACATGAGCCCCACACCCCACACTCAGACCCTTTACCCCGACACCAGAATCGAAATACACCCACCCCTAACGTAGCTCACCTTTGTGTTTTTCACCTGAATGTGAGCGAGTTTAACATCCCATCGAAACACCGCTACCTCCTTCAAAATCTACACGTCCATTATCCGGACATCCGTATCCTTGCTGATACGAAGCTCGAACACTCAGTTGTAGACCACAATGAGTTATGGTTAATCATAGGCGTTTTATACACTGCTAGGTGGGTGTATAGGTATTTGCATAGAAAGGTAGTTTCCTAGAAGGTTAGAAGGGTTGTATGCCATTTCTGGAAATCAAGTCAATTGTAGGTCTATTAAGACTTTGTTAGGACACCTCG
Source organism: Penium margaritaceum (assembly GCA_023375785.1). Lineage (NCBI taxonomy): Eukaryota > Viridiplantae > Streptophyta > Zygnematophyceae > Desmidiales > Peniaceae > Penium > Penium margaritaceum. The sequence goes on along the minus strand of SZWC01014174.1, from coordinate 35,236 downwards.
TTTTGGTTTACTCATGAACAGACCCCTTGTCTTGAACTTCTAGTCCCTTTTGCACTTATACGGGACACTTTCTCATTTTGGGGGAGGGGGGAGACGGGTTCGTCAGCTTTGCTTGGTCCTTCCCCCCCCCCCTCCCCCCAATTGTATGAAGCATCTGTATGATGGGGTGTACACGGAGGAATTCGCGAGACATACATTAGTGTACGTATCGTGATTTTCTCAAATTTTTACCTTCCCACGTACACTGTCTCATACACTCTCCTCATACACTTTCTTGTTTACGGAGGGACGGTTTCATCCACATCGCTCTGTCCATCCCCCCTCCTCCCGATTGTGTGAGGTGTGTGCATAAGGGGGTGTACGTGGAGGAAGTCACGATATATACATTAGTGTATGTCTCGCAACTTCCTCAAATTTTTCTCTTGATAATACACTAGTGTCTACATTTAATACCCCCCACGTACACTGTCTCATACACTTGCCTCATATACTTTCTTGTGATTTGATGAGGGAGGGGAGACGGGTCCGTCCACATCGCTTGGTCCATCCCCCCGATTGTACGAGGTGAGTGTATGAGGGGGTGTCTTGGGAGGAAATCGTGAGACATATCCTAGTGTACGTCTCACGACTTCCTAAAGATTCCTAAAAAATCTCTCGCGACAATACACCGGTGTTTTTATTTAGTGCCCCCTGTATACATTGTCTCGTACACTTGCCTCATACGATTTGTTGTTTTGGGGGAGGGGAGAAGACGGGTCCGTCCACATCACTCGGTCCACCTCCCCCCCCCCCCTCGTCCCACCGATTGTATGAGGCGAGCGTATGAGGGGGTGTATTGGGAGGAAGTCGCGAGACATACATTAGTCTACATCTTGCGACTTCTCTGAAAATCTCTTGCGAAAATATACTAGTGTCTTTATTTAGTTCTCCCCCACATACACTGCCTCACACACTCGCCTTATACACTTTGTTGTTTTGGAGGGAGGGGAGACAAGTCCGTCCACATCACTCGGTCCATCTCTCCCTCCTCTCCTTGATTGCATGAGACGAGTGTATGAGGGGGTGTATTAGGGGAAGTCACGTGACATACATTAGTGTATGTCTCATGAATTCCTTGAAAACATATCTCGACAATACACTAGTATCTTCATCTAGTACCCCCCCCCCATATACATTGTCTCGTACACTCACCTCATACACTTCATTGTTTCAGGAGGGGAGAGACGGGATCTGTCCACATCACTCAGTCCATCCCCTCCTCCTCCTCCTCCTGATTGCATGAGGCAAGTGTGTGAGAGGGTGTATTGGGAGAGAGTCGAGAGACAGACATTAGTGTACGTCTTGCAACTTCCTCAAAAATCTCTCGCAAGAATACACTAGTGTCTTTCTTTAGTACCCCTCCACATAGACTGTCTCGTACACTCACCTCATTTGTTGTTTTGGGGAGGAGGAGACGGGTCCGTACACAGCACTCGGTCCATCCCCCCTTCCTTCCCTTGATTGTATGAGACAAGCGTATGAGGAGGTGTATTGGGAGGAATTCACGAGACATACATCAGTGAACGTCTTGCAACTTCCTAAAAAATCTCTTACGACAACACACTAGTATCTTCATTTAGTACCCCTCCACATACACTATCTCATACACTCGCCCTCATACACTTTGTTGTGTTGGGGGGGAGAGGAGACATGTCCATCCACATCACTCAATCTATTCCCTCACCCCTCCCTCCTCTCCTTGATTGTATGAGGTGAGTGTACGAGGGGGTGTGTTGGGAGGAAGGCACGAGATGTACATCAGTGTACGTCTTGCAAATGTCTCAAAACATCTCGCGACAATACATCAATGTCTATGTTTAGTACCCTTCCCTACATGTATTGTCTAATACACTCGCCTCATACACTTTATTGTTCATGTTACCATGCTTGTGTCCTAGGTATCCTTGAGAGACAACCTGGTTCCACCCTTGGTGCTCAATGATGAAACCTGATCATCCTCTGCGTGTCATTTATACCCTTTTCAATTCCTAGTTCTCCCTCTTTTCATCATACACACATTTCATTTGGATTATACTTGTGCCCGATTAGCATCCTAGTTGCACGTTTGCTACACCAAAGTTTCATCCAAGATAGACAGTTGTGCCTTAGTTGTGTCGGTAGTGCATCCTTGCTATGGCCTTTTGCGTGCTATTTGTGCCTTAATCGCACCTGTTTTCTTCGTTTTTACACCCCTGTTTTTCCTCGTTATGCCATTATTTCACCATTTCCAAATCATCCTCCTTCCTCATTAGTGCATTGTGCCTATCCTTATCTCACCTCATCTTCACTCCACTTATGCCCTAGTTGTGTCAGTTATGCTTCATTCTTTTTCTTTGTTACACCATGGTTTCTCTTGATCCTAATAGCATTCTAGTCATATGCTAGCGAAACCCATGTTTTTTCATGGATGTAGCATTTTTTATGTCTACATCCTATCGCTATTGGTCGCTATTGGTCTTGACAATGTTAGTGGGTGCGATGACTTTGCCGTTTTCGTGCTCCGACATGGCATAGTCGGTTTTGCAATCGGATAACAATACGCGGAGTGAGAGTTTTCTCCGTGGCTTCCGGGAGCAAATCTGTGGACAATTGGTCACTGTACAGGATGGTCCAATTATGGCAAACAGGCCTAAAGGGCATGGATTGTAAAATACTGTATGACATGCATATGCTATTGCGCATAGCTCTGGTGTGACAGGGACTAGCAGCTGCACAACACGACAAAGCACTACGGTCAGGTAGGCTCAGACCTGACTAGGCTTCTAGCATGAGGCAGTGTGTGAGCTCCTGGCGGGGACCATGTACACAGACAGTCTGTATCCACGACGCAGTCTGCTTCTCAGCTCGCCATTTGGACAAGTTGTATGGCGAGACAGAATGCAAGGACTACGGTTACAGTGATCTACGGTTCTCACTGATCTGTGAGGAGGACTAAGATGTGACCATTACGGCTACGGTGATCTACGGCTCTCAAAAATCCATGAGAAGCTCCAGGTTTCAAGAACCATGGTTGCGGTGAAACTTCACATTGCACCTAAGGAAGCTTCTACAAGAAAGCAAGGTATTCAACTTGCCAAGGCCGCAAGTAGAAAAGGCGACGGTCCTAGCGCATCTCAGTATCTTAGCAAGAATCATCTTTCATGTTACAACCTCGCAGCACTTAGAATTTGGAAGCGCCTCATACCAAGGTTCTGTTGGAGTTTGCCGTGGAGACCCTAATAAGCCTGGTAGAGCTCTGCCAGCCTAGGAAGGAGGAAGCCCTGACTACCTGGAGGCCAATCTACCTGGAAGACAATGCTGGACCAAGACCCCTTGCGTCGACGGCCTTGACGGTCTAGCAAGGCATTGCCCCTTTTCCCTTGGTGGCAACTTTTGCAAGCAAAAATGTTTAAGCAAATATGAATGTGTGAATTTTCCATAAGCTTTAAGAGACCTCTGAGAAACCTGACAACGCTTACATGCATTAACATGCTACGTTACTTTTAAGAACAACTTAACGCCCAACTCTCCCAACCCACATCAATACCAAAAACCAAAACACATAAGCAACATGATCACACAATTCACTAACATTCCAAATTCTGGAGGATTGACAACAAAATTATATCAGCATGTCTTGTCTTGCATCCAAAACTGAAATGCACGTGGTTCAACTGGTCTAACATTTTCAAGGATGAGTGCATCAGGTTACTTTGTAAAAGCTGTGCATGACCCCCAAACTACGGGGCCATGACCCATGGCAAAGGCACGTTAAGGGTGAGTGTTGATGGGTGGAACCCCTAAATCGTCCATACAATGCAAGTTCTCTGGGTGCTTAAATTGGTATGCCTTGGCATACTAGGCATAGTCTTTTCTCTAAAGGCTTCTGGCAGTGAAAGTCCACTGTTTCTCAAGGGTGTAGCACAGGTCCCCTCATCTTTAAGGTTACTTCATTCACCAAAAAGAGGCCAAATCTCTCGAGGAGCCGGGTTTGCTCTTCGCCATAGCGTGGTATGTCCATGTTCGCAAGACCCATTTCTATGGAAGGAAGTTGGTGGAACTAAACTCCCTACGTGTTGAAATGGAATCCACAGGGCCTCTCCGCTGCTAGGCCTGGCGAATGCTGACATCTAATAAAAACCTTCAATCTTGAGTGCTGTAGTGTACGGACCAATTAATCGATGAAAAATGGTTGTTAAATAGTTATTGGGTGCTTAAGGTACTCGAGGCTCAAGTTTTGAGGAGCCAAAGCCAAAGAAAATGTAGTAAGCTAGAGTCTGGTTTGACTCTATCCTGGAATAACTCTGTTGCCGGATTCTAGGCAAAAGGAGTGTTGCGATGGAAAATCCATCGCGTCGCTCCTCCTCCACCATAGGCTTGGCGATAGGGTCTTGTTCCAGTATGGCAATGCCGCATGGAACGATTAGGGTAGGATTATTCTTTTATGTCCATTCCCTATGATGATTACGTCCATTTGTGGCGCGATTTGTCTCAGCCAAAATGGCTAAGGCAACCATTTGCTCCTCCTTCTTGGACCACACTTTATGAGGGCCTACGTTTGGGGTTCAGAAGTTAGTCGTAAAACAGCCCACGACTGTTATATTGGCATTAGAGCCAGCTTCCGCAAATAATCTCCAAAACCGGTTCTGACTATCCGTTGGATCGAACTTTTGAGCGACGCTGCCCGTCGATTGTGATCGAGAACGATGGTTTTTTTTGTCTCTATGGCCAAACAACGCCCGCCATCCAACGCAACCCATTTGCTCCGGTTGAGCTGACTTCCTAGTCGAAAGCGCAAAAAAAAAATGTGAGCAAACGCCGCCCAACCGGTGGCTACTTGGCCTCAACGGCTGAGGCACTGAGAATCCGTCCGTCGACGGGCGGGTCGATAGCCCACACCAGTCTCACCGGTTGCCTCCTAGCCGAGGACGACAAGAGAGAGGGACATTGGGTCCCCACTCGCCTCTCCCTTGGTAGAGGGGATGCTTCTGCTCCCTCTCTCATCCTTTAGGCACCGGTTGTACCAAAGAGGGGGAGCGGGAGAGATATGTACCTCTCCCTTGCTTCTCACATGCCAACCGGGCTCGAGGGGAAGATGGAATGATGCTCCCCTCTCCCTCTCCCCTCAACACCAGCGGTACCAAGGAGGGAGAGGGGAAGATCACCCCTCTTTCCTCCCCTCCTCTTGAGTACCAATGGTGCAAGGAGATGGAGAGAGGCGGATGTGCTTCCACCTCCCTCATTTTTGACACCGACGGTGCCAAAGAGGGAGAAAGGGGGTGATAGATACCCCCTCCCTCGCCTCTGAGGCACTGGCTGCGCCAGAGAGGGAGGGGGGATTACACCCCCTCCCCCTTACCTCCCCTCTCAAGCGCCGACAACACCATAGAGGGGACGGGGATGGCTAAACTCCCTTCCTCGCCTCTCTAGCACCGACAGCGCAAGAGAGAGATAGATGGGATGATGATCCCATTCTCCCTCACCTCCCAAGCGCCAAAGGTGCCAAAGAGGGAGAGGGGACAATAACCCCCCTCATCCCTTGCCTCTCAAGCCCCGACGGTGCCAGAAAGGGAGAGGACCCCCTCCCTTGCCTCTCAAGCCCCGACGGCACCACAGAGGGAGAGGATAACAGTTCCCCGCCCCCTCCCGTGCCTCTAGAGCGCAGTTGAGGCCCGAGAGGGAATGAGGGCGGCAAACGGATTACAGGTGGGAGAAGGGGTCCCTTTACCTGACTCACATGGGGAAGGGAAGCTTCCTGGGCACTTCCCTTCACCCACGGCGCAGGTGCCGAAGTGGAGGGGAAAACATATGTCCACTTCCGCGGTCTTCATGTCCGCCGGGATAATTGTTATGCACGTTTTCATGACGCGTGCGAGTGGCGCAGGCAAAAGGCATGAAACATCCAAGTGGAAGGTCACGAGGTAAATCCCTCGACTTCTCTCTCTCTTTCTCTCCATGCCCCAAGGCTAGGCGGCATGAACGGAGATAACGTCGACGTGGGAACCCAGTGTTGACTTTAGTGAAATGTAGCATGGAGCTCAGTCTGAGCTCAGAAATTTGAGAAGTTCTCAATTGTTTTTCCATACCGTTTTCCTGGCCATGGGAAAACGGGAAGACCGAAAGTTTCCCCAACACACCACCGGGTGACGCGTGGAAGATTCCAAGCATTAAAGGAAAAAAAATAGGCGCTTGACGTGCCAATATTTCCTTCAGTTTTCATGAATCCTCGAGTTGAGGAATTTTATGTCAACCGTGTTAAAAAAAGTTTCAAATGGTGAAAACTTTTGTGGTCAAACCCACGTGTGTGGTCAAGTTGATCATGGGTTTCGACAAAGAAATACAAGAGCTCTAATTGAAATCTTCCAAAAATCAGTGGCCTTCGTTTTATTTTCTCTGTTCTATTTTTAAGCATAGAAAGGAGGAAAACCGACAGTTTTCCATGTCCTAATCAATACTCACTCTGAAATGCTTCAACAACTGAAATTCAGCACCAACAGTGCCTGAACACTTGTGACTCGACCTTGATGTTTGGGGTACTTTGTGGGAAAACCCAAAATGGCTGACCTTTCGAAGCCACGACATGCCTCGACGCAGGTCATACATGCGCTACACAGTTTTGTTTCCGCAAAACAGCCACTACGGCACCATATTGCATAACCATAATGGTGACGTACATTGAGACAAATTCTTAATCTAGATAAGACAACAAAAGCACCGGCAGTGCTGTGGCCACTGGACGACTCACCTACTCGTCGTAGTAATGTGAAATGTACGTACATCATAAAATGAGTGCCGATTACACGGTTACATGGGCGTCGACCACATCGTCGACATAAGAGCTAGTGGCACTACGGGTAACAACACAACTGCCGGTTGCAAAAGTTTGTCGGTGTCAAACACACCAGTGAAAATTTGCCAGTTGCACTTAAACAAAAAATGCCAGAAGTATCCATGATGCTAGGGTTGAACGCACTGCTCATGGTCTACCGAGGTATGACAAAAAAATCACATGTTGTGTATCCACGTGGGTGTTGTTTGCACCAAGAATGTTGGATGAGTCATATGTGAATAGACTTTAACAGAAGAAGAACGTGAGTGCTGATCGCATTCAAAACACAAATGCGATAGTCGAAACACACACGTGATGGTCAATTGACAGGTGCCGGATGCACCTGGAACATGACCAACATAGAAAATTCAATAGTAGCATTCATGCAAGTGCCAAACACACAATATCTGTAAGCGCTGAACTTTGTGCTTCCCGACACTATGTACGTGTCCCTACCCATACTTGTAGTTTCGTGCATGACTTGTGACTGACGTCACACAGTGAGTGAGCATTGACGCTTAGTCAAGTGGCAAGCGGTTAAGAAGGTTCCAGGATGTTTATCTGGCTCCACAACAAAGCATCCCAAAGGAGATCATCCCAAAAAACCATCCTTTTTGTTCAAGTCCAGTTCATACCTTTTTAATGTTTTTTGAGCAACCTCATTGGGATCGCTACCAGACGTGGCCCTACGTCTAACCCCCAATTCACCCCCATTACAGCCGGAAAATCTTCCAGATTCGCTCATGTTTTAACTTATTGACAGGCTTCCCTCATTTTGAACTTCAAGGTCACCCCTATATCTTTTTTTTTCTTGGTTTCCCCTATAAATGGGTACTACCTGGTGATAACTGGTGCAAAACGGGGGCAAAAAATACATTATTTCCTATTTTGACAACATTCTCGTGATGAAAGTTTGAAAACACAAAACGGGGGCGTTCTGGAGGTAATCTTCAGAATGGGGGCTGATTGAAAGTAGGTCTGCCCCAAAAAAAGAACAGCGGATTGACCATATACCCACAGAATTCCCGATATCTATCGTAGTATCCACATTTCGCACATTAACAACGTTACATCCATTTTTAGAACTTTTGCTTCTCTATCAACACTGTACCCAGCTAGCATGAAAAAAAAAAAGCTATATCCAAATTGCAACTGGTCGAGTCTCCAGTTCCTGCTCTGAAGTCATCGTCGGAGCTCGTAGAATGGTGTTCTCAATCCGAGGATTTGACCCCCCCCCCTTCGTAGGACTGAGGGGCAATTGTCATCAATGACCAAGAGCAGGGAGACTCGAATATTTTGAGTGTACGGAGGCCCGTTTCCGTTTTTATCCTTATCCCTGGTTTTGGAACCCAAACCGGGGGTTTTTAACCTCAAACTCGTGCATTTTCACGAGTTTTCCAGTTTCAAAACTCATAGTTCATCCTAAACAAACTTGAGTTTTGTTTTTGACACGCCGGCGCAAAATCGTCTAGGTACTAGTCCTTGCCAATCGACGTGAGTCATGGCTTAGGAGGACTAGTTTCAAAACCCACAGCCTTGTGCTGACATGGCGGCCTAGGAACATAGAAGATTAATTTACAATTGCCTCACCGATCGTGAGAGCAAGGGGTTTGTGGGAGGCGATTCCTCCTTAACGTCGTGGGATCATCCTCAAAACGGTCTTCACGTACTAGTTGTACGGGCGACGAGATGGCAAGTGCCGGACCGTCCAAGACCAACAAGGACAAGGTGGTGACAGCCTCACCACGAGCTCTTGGCGGACTCCAAATTTTGGGAGCCGTCTCCGCGAGCACGGTTGCCAACCCAAAGGCAACGGTACTGCCAAAGGCAACCGTACCACCGAAGGCAACCGACGTCAACCTCGGCGATACCAAGAAGCGTGCGGAGGCCGAAACGTTGCTCGACGAGCATGTCGGTTCGCACGTGGGTGACTCCCATGCGACGGACAACATGATGGAGGAGGATCCCCCAGAGGAGGAGCCCAACGAAGAGCACGACACCGACGATGGCGAAGGCGACTAGGATCGCGACCATCGCCATCCTCGTGCGACAAACTCGACCCGACTGGTCGAGAAGGGTAAGGCGTCCGCCGCATCGCCTGAAGCTGCTGACGACAGCAAGACTACCGTGAGTAGCAAGGGCAGTGAAAGCAGCCACACCGGGAGATCTTGCAAGAACGATCCGCACAGCGTCACCGCGAAGGCAATTCGCGATGACCGTCGTAGGCTCGCGGAGTTTGCTGCTCAGGCGACAGGCCGCCTCAGGATCACTACTGACGGTGGAGATACAACACCACTCAGAGGAATGGGGGTAGACCCGCCTTCCTACGATGCAGCCGCAATGGGACAAGGCAGCGCCCACTTGAGCGTCGTCGTCGATGACAGTCTCCTCCGAAAGGTGGGACTCCTTGGAGGCGTGTACGTGAACCGTACCCTCATGCAGTGGGTAAGGGTGCACGGACAATGCGAGGCCCTGGAGGCTATCACCGATGCTCTGACAACATCAAAGCTCAAGTTCTCGTTCGCCAACCTACTGTAGTACCTGGCCGCCTAGTTGGGCAGAGCATCACGGACCTCGATCGTGATCGCTAGCTGTAGTGCTTGGCTGCCCATGAGGCAAGCTGCCGATGCAACGACCTTGACAAGGCATTGCAGAGCGTGACCTAGGCGCAGATGCAACAGCAAGCGGAGTGTGCCGCAGCTATGGATGCCATTGCCGGTGGGAGCGACGACTTGCCTAACTTGTCGACTTCGGGGTTGGTCATGAACACGTCCTTCCTCCACTGTGTGGAGATGTTTCGAAAGGGCATGAAGCTAACCGACTGGCTGAATCGCATGGAGCACGTTCTACATGTCCACAAGGCTCCACTCAGCCAGTGGGGCGACCTTGCCAAGACGCGGCTTGAAGACAAAGTCTTCAAGTATGTGGTCAAGGAGTGGACTGCGCACCAGCCGCACCTCGAGTGGCAACCCATGCCGTGGGAGGCCTTCTGCGCAATCATGTGCAAGAAGTGTATCCAACGTGAGGAGGTACAGCGCGCCTTTGACAAGATCAAGGACTTCAGGCAGCTGGGCAGCTTGTTTGAATCCTACTTGAGCGAGTTCATCGCACTCATGGAGGAAGCCAAAAGCTTCACCGAGGGCGATGGGACTCAAACCTTCAAGGACCCGAAGTGCATGCTGCTGGAGTACTTGTGTGATGGTCTTGCCAGCAAGAAGCTGAAGGACAAGACCACCACGACAGCCACTGGCCAAGCTTGGACAAGTTAGAGGGTGTTGTGCGACTACATGAGTGAAGTGTATTCGGCAAACCCGAAGCACTACTCTGATGCACGGCCGAATGCGCGTGCACAACAAGGCCGCGACATGCGCATAGACGCTACAGGCGCTGGTGGGTCAGCTGGAAAACGAGGCGAGGTCAAGGGCAAACAACCTGCAAACCCTCCAGCTAAGAGGACTGGTGGACACAAGGGCCTCAACAACAAGCGCAACCGCGAGAATGACGAGCTGCAGGCGACGCGTGAGCGTTGCAATGCAGCCTTCCGCAAAGGGCTCTGCCACAATTGCATGCAGCCGGGCCACTTCAGGGCTCAGTGCCCTAAGGCTGCTAGTGGTGGACAAGAGGCCACGGTGTTAACTGCAGTAGGAGCACCTCGTGGGGATGGTGCGGCAGGAGGCCGCGGACAGGGCCGTGGACAGGGTCACGGTCGCGGCAATGGGCCCGGCCGTGGCAACGGACAAGGCCGTGGGACGGGTTTTCCCCACCCCTGAGTGACGTTAGTGGGGATCACTCAGGGGTAGAACAGGATCACGAGTGTGGGTTCATGTTTTCAGATGAGGATGTTAAACAATTTGAGTTTTTGACGAGTTCAAATTTCTTTTCTGTTTTCTCTCCTCTTGTTGAACCGCATTCTACACTTGCTGACCGACATTGTCCACTAAACCTTGCATCTCCAGACGAGATGCATGATCAGACATGCTTAGTGGTGGCAACATCGACCGCTGTGCAAGAGTTTTGTGATGCATTGATTGAAGCAAACGCCCTCAAAGCAATGAGTTCAATCACATTCGCAGAACCTTTAGTTAACGATTTCGACCCAGTCAAATTTAAAGACTGGAAAGTGCTAGCCAAATTCACACGTGCCCATGAGATGTGGACTCGAATGGGTGAATCATGGGAGTTGTGACGCCCGTCCTACCGATTCCGTGTTCATCATAAACTCGGCTTGTTGTCGTCAAGTCTGTTCACTTGGAAGAGTGGAGGCAACATGACGATGCAGTTCAAAGGACATTTAGCTGGTGCTCCCGTGAACGTACTTGCTGACGCTGGAGAAGACGACTCTTTTGTTAGCCTTGGCTTTACCCGACAGGTTGGCCTGAAGTACGAGCCATCGAATGGCGTAGTTGTTGTCGGTAACAACTGTACGGTACCCGTGATCGGTACTTGTAAAGCAAAACTTTCTATTCAAGGGTACACATAGAGTGTCACGTTGAAGGTACTCAACCTTCTTGACCCGTTTGACGTGGTGCTAGGCGATCCCTGGCTCCGTGAGAACAAGGCTCTAGTGTGCTTTGAATCAAAGCGTTTGATCCTCCGAAAGGGACAACGCCGCTTTACGTGGATTCCAAGTACGGAATAATCACCGGCTGAATCAAAGTCCATGCCAGCATGTCTGCGATGCAGGTCAAGAGATGTATTCGACAAGGTTGTCGATACTTCTTGGCTGAGCTGCAGAAGGTGGAGGACGACATGAAGGAAGAGACACCACGAGACATCAAATCTCTATTGGCGGAGTTCTCGGATGTATTCCAAGACCCACCGGCTGGGCTTCCACCAGAAAGACACGTGGGCCAAACGATTCCGCTGCAACCGGAGGCGACTCCTCCGTTCAGACCCATGTATTGCCTTAGTCCAACAGAAAGGCAAGAGGCCAAACGCCAAATCAAAGAGTACCTTACAAAAGGGTGGATCAAGCCCAATAGCTCGTCGTATGGTGTGCCGATCCTTTTTGTGAACAAAAAAGACGGTGGTTTACACATGTGCGTGGATTATCGGGCGTTGAACAAGCTGACGGTGAAAAATCAATTCCCCTTATGCGGATTGATGACCTTTTTAACCAACTCCAAGGCGCAAAAGTATCTTCGTCCTTGAATTTGTCTCAAGGGTACCATAAAATCCGCATCACTGAAGACGATGTATCCAAAAACCGCGTTTTGAATGCACATGGGACACTATCAGTTCCGAGTGTTATGCTTTGGGCTTACAAATGCCCCGGCAACCTTCCAAGGAGAAATGAACCGAACGTTCGCCAAACAACTCGGACAGTTTATCTTTATTTACCTGGATGATATCTTGATCTTCTCCAAATCAATGGAAGAGCACATAGAACATTTGCGTGAAGTTCTCGCAATCCTTTGGGAACATAAGTTCTATGCCACAATGAGCAAGTGCAAGTTTGCATAAGATGAGCTTGAATAACTTGGAGACAGCGTCGGCAAGGACGACATCCGTGTCGACCCACGAAAGGTCCAAGCCGTTGTGGACTGGCCACACCCCGAGAATGTTGGGCAGATTTGGTCTTTCCTCGGCCTTGCAAACTGCTTTTGATGGTTTATGCAAGGGTATTCGACCCTGGTAGCACCGCTGACAAGGCTCACGCGAAAAGACGTGCGTTGGGAATGGACACCTGATTGAGAGAACAATTTTCTCAAAGATGAAGAGCTTCTATCCACAGCGCCCGTCCTAGCTCTTCCGGATCCATCGCAACCGTGGGCGATTCAATGTGATGCGTCGGTAGTAGGACTCGGAGCCGTCCTCATGCAGAACGGTCATCCAGTTGCGTATGAGAGCCGGAAGGTCATCCCCGCAGAAATGCGGTACATGACTGGTGATCAAGAGCTCCTTGCGATAGTACACGCTTTCAAGATGTGGCGTTGCTGCCTCAAGGGTGCAGAAGAGGGTGTGACGGTCGTGACCGACCATAATCCATTGGTGTTTTTCCAAACGCAACCGAATCTGTCAAGACGACAGGCGTGTTGGAGCGAAAACCTAAGCTGATTCTCGTTCACATGAAGATATCGGCCAAGATGCATCAATGTGGCCGATCCACTAAGCCGATAGCCTGTGGAAAACAAAGCGACCACCAAGGTCGGTGGGTGCTTTATTAGACATTGCAACAACAAAAGTACAATCACCAGATCCCCTTGCACCTCTACAAAAACCACCACGAGAGATCATCCATCACATCGGTTTTGTTAACAAGATCTGGATGGGATACTGTGTGGATTCTTGGTTTCAAGACACTCAAAATCTGGACAAGTACGGCTTGGTGGAGACCGCAGGAATCCTCTAGCACGGAGAACAAGTTGTTGTGCCAAACTCGGGAGACATTCGAGTAAAGGTTATCTCCCAGTTCCACGACCCGCCGGTCGCAGGTCATGTGGGACCTCGAAAGACCAGACAGGTACTCTCGGACCACTGTTGGTGGGCAGGATGGAGTGTCGATGTTCGTAAGTATTGCATGACATGCGACCCATGTCTTCGGAATAAGGCTAGTAACAAGAAACCTGTTGGACTCCTCCTACAGCTTCCCATTCCTGAGACTCCATGCGAGTGCGTCAGCATGGACTTCATCACTGGTCTTCCAGACACGGCCGGTGGCAACAATGCAATACTGGTGGTTGTAGAACTTTTGACGAAGATGACACACTTCATTCCTACAACCACTGACGTGAACGTAGAGGAGACCGCTCATCTCTTCTTTGAGGGTGTCGTAGAGTACCACGGCTTGCCGTTGCGCATTATCTCTGATCGAGATAAAAAGTTTGCTAGTAAGTTTTGGCAAAAGATGTATGAGTATTTCGGTAGTGAGTCACAAATGTCAACATTTCACCCTCGAACTAACGGACAAATAGAGTGCATGAATCGCACTCAGGAGCAAATACTCCGCATGTACGTGGACCCTGCCATGCATGATTGGGACGAATTCCTAGCACCGACGGAGTTTGCGTTGAACAACTCGGTGAACGAGTCCACACAGTTCATACCGTTCGTGTTGAACAGTGGTCGGCATCCAGTGGTACCCTCTTCATTGGTGAAGAGTCGGAGTACAGATGGGCACGTTCTTTCCGCACAAGCCTTTGCCCAGCGCATCGACTCCTTGTTACAGGAGGCCAAGGGTCACCTACAAGCAGCTCGGCAGCAAAAAAATGCATATGTCGACAAAGGTCGCCGGGATGTCTCGTTTGACATTGGTGACGAAGTGCTTCTTCGTACTAAAAACCTTCGGCAGAAGTCGCCATGGGCAAAAAAACTTCTATCAAAGTGGATTGGGTCGTTTCCCCATTGTGGCACGCATCGGGCCAGTGGCATACCGATTGCTACTTCCACCGAGTATGAAGATACATGACGTGTTTCATGTGAGCCTATTGGCTCCATACACGGCAGACGGAATCGTTCAGCCACAGCCAACAGTCCTTGCTGCCGACGGCCAATACGAAGTCCTTCGCCTACTCCAGCACCGAGAGCGTACTCTTCGGTCGCACGTTGTTGGGGAGTACCTCGTTCATTAGGCTGGTTATGGACCTGGATACAATTCATGGGAGCCCGAATGTCGGTTGCCCACAGGGGTGGTCAACGAGTACTGGAGCGAGCTTGCAGCTCGCACAGATCGATGCGTGGCAGGAGGTACCACCCGAACGCGGAAAAAGCAAGCATTCCCACAGGGCAGCATTCATGGACAGCGACCATAGGAGGCTGGGGACGCCCAGCATGGTTGTTGCGCGGATGCTCCAGCGTAAAGGGGGTTGGCCGCTAGCCGCGCCGAGCTACAAGCTGCAGCTTAGGTCCAAGTACCATGCACGTGTTCATGTCTAGCTTGTGATTGAAATCACTAATTTTCTTTCACAATGTTGATGGCTCGTCCTGCTTGTTGTTCATGAACCGGGACAGTTCATAACAAAATGGGAAGGAATGTAGCGGGAGGGCCGGTTCGGCCCTCCCTCCTTGTTGAAGCGAGGGGTGGTTTCGCACCACCACTCCTGTCAGCGAGGGCTGGCCGGTGGCCAGCACTTCGCTGGCCGCCGGCCAGCTCGCTGCCGGCTGGCTAGACGGCCGGCGGCCGGCCAAGTGACCGGCCGACCACCGGCCGGCCAGCTGCCAGCCGCTGATCGCGGCCTCAGCCCAATCGGCGGCTGAGGGGCCACGAGGGCATCGAGGGCGAGGCCTCGTGGCCTCGTGTCCTCTCTCCCCCTCGCCCTCCTTGCAAACAAGCAAGCGAGGACGAGGGATAGGGGGAGCGAGGGTGAGGATGAAAGGACCGGCGCGAAATCGCCAACGTGCCTCGCACGCGACGATTTTGCGCCAGAACGGCAAAACGTAAACCGAAGTTGGTTCGCGACGAACTTCAACATAAAATAAACAAAATAACTCGTGCAAAAACACGAGTTCGAGGTAAAAACCCCCGGCTTGGGTCCCAAAACCAGGGGTTTGGTTAAAAACGGAAATGGGCATCCGGAGACTCGAAGTATTCGAGTCTCCCTCCTCTGGGTCGTTGATGACGCGGTCTGAGAACGCTATTCTACGAACTCCGATGACGACTTCAGAGCAGGAGCTGGAGACTCGGCACATTACACGTACCCTTCACATTAAAACAAAAAAAAACTAAAAATGTAAACCAAGCAATAGTGTGACAAATATGGCTACTCCAATAAGGTTAGTAAAGCAGGAAATTCCTTGAAAAAATCAATACTACATTAGCAACTCTCATGTTTCTATGGAAGGGTGCACAAGTTTTGAAGTGCTTTGTAGAGTTATGTGCACTAACTAGAGCTCTCGTGCAACTCATGAAGATTAAATTCACTTCAAACGGACACTGAAGATATATACCCAACATACATGAGATATAATGCAAAAAAATTGACAACGGGACATATGGCGAGGCGAGAAAAGGTTCCAACCAATATGAAGATGGCATGGAAAGCTTAACTCAACAACCACAACTTGAGTTGTCTACGATAAGGTAAGTCTACTGCTTTTCCTTCATTGCACCCTAGGAAGAAAAAACCTACTCACATAACAATGTTTTCGATGGTCAAGGGTGTAAAGATTTGTTGTAAACACAACAATTCACAACTGACAGAATAAAGAGCCTGTGTGCACAATATGTAATTCATTGAACTACATCATGAGAAAAGCATTTACTACCAAACATTCATAACTCCTCTCTCTCTCTCTCTCTCTCTCTCTCTCTCT
>SZWC01014173.1:42361-57348 GCA_023375785.1 Penium margaritaceum | reverse complement strand
AAAAGGCAAGAGGTCCAGGGTCAAGACCTGATGGGAGAAATATCCAAAAAGGTCCTTGGTCTTAGGATTGCCTTGTCAGAGTGTGCTGACTAGGATAAAGGTACCTCTCCTTACTTTTTAGGTGAGGTGAGATCCTTGTGTGCTAGCCATGGACACATGGCGATTCTCCATGGGTTTGTGGGTTATGTGACCACTAGGAGTGTGCCATGAGAGCATTCTCTAGCTCTCTAGGTCGTGTGTGAGTGGTCAGCCTGATTGCTAGGCTGATTTCCTCCCTTGTGTGAGATTATGGATTCTAGTGTGTGAGCCTTAGCCTCCATGGCTAAGTGGTGTGGCTTGTGAGAGGGCTGACTTGCCCAAGCTCTAGCTCTATATGTACTCCATCATTTTGAGTGATTAACCAACCATTCTTCAGCACAAGTGATGCCCTTCCAATCACACATGCTCGCTGCTCCAAGGCTCCCTCTCTTCTCCATTTCCAACACCAGGTGTGTACAGATGAAGTTGAGGTCAAGAGTTGGCTGGCACTCCAGCATCTTTCGCACCGTGTCGTAGCTGGTTGGGAGTCCCCTCAGCAAGAGGAGGATGAAGTGCGTCTCTTCCACACGGGTACCGGCCGTTATGAGCTGCTTCGCCAGCTCCTTTGCCCTGTCCAGGTACGCCTCCATCCCTTCACCACCTTGCATTTTCAGCGCCATCATCTTTTCCTCCACAAGCATGAGGAATGCAGGATCCTTGCTCTCATACTTCTTGCACAATGTGTCCCACCCCTCCTTTGCAGTAACCTTGTCACTCACGTACTGAAGATGCGGGTTAGAGATGGTATTGACAAGCAACCTGTAGGCCTGCCTGTCCTTCTTCTTCCACTCCTCATACGCCGCCGCTGCAGTTGTAGTTGAACTTGCATCTGCTGCACCTTTCTGCGGCGTCTTCCCCCCCACCACCTCAGCTGCGGTGATGCCTTTTGCCTGTGGAGGCGGAGCGCGCTCGTCGCCGCTCACCACCTCCTACAAACCCCTCTCCTCCAAAAGGAGGCGGGTACAGATCTTCCAAAACGTGAAGTTGGCGTGTCCGTCCAGCCTCTCCAAGGGCTGGGCTGCTCTTACAACGCCTGTTGCTGCCATTTTGAGCTTTGGTGATGCTCAACGCTTCCCTTGGGTGGCACCGCTACCCCTGCTTCTGCTGTTGCTTCTGCTAGAAATCTGTTTGATAGAAAATGAGCTGTAGATGCCAGCAGACTGGGAAAATGAGCCCACCACTGGAAAATTCAGCTCAAAAACTTTCAGGTCGACCCATAAAACAGGGTCATCAACAGGGGTTTTTGAAAGATATGCCCTCTTGAAAACAGGGTGTGCTTCTACTCCTACTCCAACTCTGACCAGCCAGCTTGTCAACGGCGTTTCTCCCAAACGAATCTATGGAATGCAAATATTTTTACACCAATATAGAGCTTAGGAAAAATACTACAGTTCGCATGTGCCACTTATTAAATTTGACAAAGAAACAAGTGAGTTATGGTCATTACAAGGCGACAGTCTTACTCATAGAGAAGAGTGTAGCCCTGGCTGACCTCGTTTTGAGCATAACTCTCAGTCCGACCATTGGATTGTCGCGATCTTAGGCTCGTTGGAAAGCTTGTCTCACGAACTGGAATATCCAGTGGTTGATTGCCAAATTTGGTCAAGGTTTGATCCTAACCTGTCACTCTCAATGTGACGGCCTGTGCTGGCTGAATCTGGCAGAATGTGGCTCTGATACCAAATGTTGGATCTGGAGGAGAGAGAGAGCCTTGGAGCAGCGAGCATGTGGGACTGAAAGGGCATCACTTGTGCTGAAGAATGGTTATTGAATCACTCAAAATGATGGAGTACATATAGAGCTAGAGCTTGGGCAAGTCAGCCCTCTCACAAGCCACACCACTTAGCCATTGAGGGTAAGGCTCACACACTAGAGTCCACAATCTCACACAAGGGAGGAAATCAGCCTAACAATCAGGCTGACCAGTCACACACCACCTAGAGAGCTAGAGAATGCTCTCATGGCACACGCCTAGTGGTCACATCACCCACAAACCCATGGAGAATCGCCATGTGTCCATGGCTAGCACACAAGGATCTCACCTCAGCTAAAAAGTAAGGAGAGGTACCTTTTTCCTAGTCAGCACACTCTGACAAGGCAATCCTAAGACCAAGGACCTTTTTGGATGTTTCTCCCATCACGTCTTGACCCTGGATCTCTTGCCTTTTTCTTTTCTCAAGCTAAGGCATGGAGCCATCGCCCATGGCCACCAAGACATCGGCGGTCCATGAACCCCGAAACTTCGAAAATTCATATCTCCCAATCCGACAGTTGGATCGGCCTGAAACTTGGACTGTCGATAATTTGCCACCTGATCTTTCCAATGGTAAAGACGGATCGACAATCGGAGCAGGCATCTGGAAGTTTCCTGTAACTTACTCCTATGGACCTGAAACTGAGCCGGATGGCTCCTTTCCAACAGAATCGCTCAAAATGATGGAGTACATATAGAGCTAGAGCTTGGGCAAGTCAGCCCTCTCACAAACCACACCACTTAGCCATGGAGGCTAAGGCTCACACACTAGAGTCCATAATCTCACACAGGAGAGGAAATCAGCCTAGCAAGCAGGCTGACCATTCACACACGACCTAGATAGCTAGAAAATACTCTCATGACACACTCCTAGTGGTCACATAACCCACAATCCCATGGAGAATCGACATGTGTCCATGGCTAGCACACAAGGATGTCACCTCACCTAGAAACATGGAGAGGTATCTTTTTCCTAGTCAGCACACTCTGACAAGGCAATCCAAGAATCTAGGACCTTTTCGGATGTTTCTCCCACGAGGTCTTGACCCTCGACATCTTGCCCTTTATCCTCTCTAAGGCTAAGGCATGGAGCCATTGCCCGTGGTCACCCAAACACTGGTGGTCCATGACCCTAGAAACTTTGAAAATTCATCTCTCAATCCGACTGTTGGATCGGCCTGAAACTTGTATCGTATACATTTTGCTGCCTGATCTTTCAAATGGTGAATTCGGATTGACAATTGGACCAAGCATCTGGTATCAATTTGTATCAATTTGCCTATTTATCTATGACACTTTTGTTGATCTGATATGACCCTTGTCCATAGCTCACACTTGGACAGGCACAAGACAGACTAGGCATACACTACTTACTTGGAATAAGTCCCGTATATCTAGTCCAGAAAGAGAAAGTATACACTGCTCATTTGGGGCAAGTCTCCTTGGTCTAAACTGGATAGTATAGCCAGCGAACACTACCTATGATAACTCCTTGTGGTGTTAACGTTCTAGTATTGGTCTCTAGATCGAGAGATCACTATGTCAAATCTTGCCTCTCTGAATTATTTTCTTTGTCACGAAAAAGAGGACAAGAAGGTTTGAGAGACATCTCAAAATATTCCAAGGTCTTTCCTTGTGGCCGGTGCTACTTCGCAGTCACAGAGAGTTATTTTTAGGTAGGGAGAATGATGCAATCAAGATTCTTCCCAAAGTGGCTCATCCAAGAAGCCACTACGCACGTAGGATAGAGGCTGTCTCTAAGACTATCAGTGCCTACTTGTTCCTTGTGGTTGATAACAGTTCTTATTTTTAAGACTCTGCACACACTTGTCCACCAAATATAGACACTAAATAAGCATTGGTTGGTTTTAAACCCTTGGAATTGACTCCTCACATGAAAGTGACCAGGTGGTAAGGACACAGTGTAAGGAAGGGATTCATATGAATTACATTCTGTGGAACTATGATTCAGATGATGATATCATGTTCTAGTTAAAATACTAGGAGCGGACGGCAAGTAGCATTGTGTCGGCCTTGTTTTCTAGTCGGTTGCCTCACGTCGGCTGACAAAGGGCTATGGGTCCATGCAAATTAGTTGTAAAGTCTGCTTATGTACGCTCTCTTGCCCTCTTTGTTTTGCAGTGTGCATAAGCTCCATCACTCCTATATCCTCTATCAGCTCCAATAGGAAGTACTAACACTTAGCGAACAAGGGTCAAGGATAAGCTCTGTCCTTCAAGGCACGATCCTTGGTTCCTATGCAGGACAAGCTCTACCCTTGAAGTCACGATCCTAGGTTTGCTAGGTCACATTATTCTTTGTTTTCAAGTGATCAATGGTTAAGGGGTACGTAATGGATTTCTACCTTCCAAACCGATAGTAGACAATAGCATACACCAACCTACATCAGCCTCAATGGAGTAGAGAAGTAGAGAAGTATAGGAAGCAGTATGACGAATCCTAATGCATTCAATCTTTAGAAGGTGAATGGTGGTATGTCAATGTTCACAGGAATGGATTTTCCCTTGTGGAAATGGTAGGTTTAGATTGTCATGAGTGTGCGGCTACCAGAAAATATTCTCTAGAGAAGAGGTTGAAGCACCAAAAGGTGTCTCTGGCGCTTGCGATCTTGTGACATCAGTTTATGAGTCACACAATACCAATCTCCATGGAATCACATTAATCCAAGGCTTAAAAAACTTGCACATCAGTACCAATCAACGGCTCTTGCTAGTTGCCTTTTCATCATTCAAAAACTCATTAGGATGAGAATGAGCAAGGGAGAGTCGATCCAGGACTTGGTATTGCAATTTGAAGGACTGGTACAACAAGTGACCCAGATGAACTAGGAAATTGATAGCAATATGCAAGCCATGATCATCCTCAAGGTACTACCTGAAACCTGGGATCCTCTGATTAATGTCTGGACGATTGGAAGGAGGGGGAGCTAATGTATGAGGTAGATTCTGAGTATATGTGTAAAACGACCATGCGTCACAGTAGTCACGAGGCTAACATTTTGGTCTATGCTATACAGTATGGTGGTGGCAATGACTCCTCTTCTGGTCACTACCCAAACGGAAGCATTGGTGGTATAGGAAGAGGCAATGGTGGTTGTGGGAAGGGTTGAAAGCATCCTAAGAAGAACCACATCTTTGACAAGTCGATACTGGACACAAGAGTGCAAGGCTCCCAAGAAGGAAGATGGAGGTAATGGTGGTAAGCATGAGGATAAGAGAAAGGGTAAGAAGGAGTTGATGAACATGATGGCCGAGACTGTACCTATAACCACGGGAGCAGTTTTGCTTAACAGTGGAGCGTACGGGCTTGACTTTGGCTCGAATAACCATGTTCAATGGAGAAGGATTGGTTCATCTCCATTGGAGACACTGAACGTCATTTTTGTTAGATCTAGAGGAGAGAGGAAGCCTTGGAGCAACGAGCATGTGGGATTGAAAGGGCACCAGTTCTGCTAAAGAATGGTTATTGAATCACTCAAAATAATGAAGTATATATAAAGCTAGGGCTTGGGCAAGTCAGCCCTCTCACAAGCCACACCACTTAGCCATGGAGGCAAAGGATCACACACTAGAGTCCACAATCTCACACAAGAGGGGAAATCAGCCTAGCAATCAGGTTGAACAATCACACACGACCTAGAGAGGTAGAGAATTCTCTCATGGCTCACTCCTAGTGGTCACATAACCCACAATCCCATGGAAAATCACCATGTGTCCATGGCTAGCATACAAGGATCTCACTTCACCTCAAAAGCAAGGAGAGGTGATTTTATCCTAGTCAGCATACTCTGACAAGGAAATCCTAAGACCAAGGACCTTTTTGGATATTTCTCCCATCAGGTCTTGAGCCTGGACCTCTTGCCTTTTTCTTTTCTCAGGCGAAGGCATGGAGCCGTCACCCATGGTCACCCACACATTGGCGGTCCATGACCTCGGAAAACATAAGAAATTCATATCTCTAAATCCGACCGTTGGATCAGCCTAACACTTGGATCGTAGACGATTTGCCACTTGATCTTTCTCATGGTAAAGTCAGATTGACGATCGGAGCAGACATCTGGTAGTTTCCTGGAACGTGCTCTTGTGGACCTGAAACTGAGGCGGATGGCCCCTTTTCCAAAAATCTCCCACTTTGCGGCAGTCAGAGTGGGCTGAGTCGACATGCCTTCATGTAGAGCTGCTGCTTTTCACAAGTCACCGGCCTGGTGCAGAAATCAGTGACATGCTTGCTGGTTGGAGTAAACCCCAACTTGATAACACCTTCCTAGATTATGTGTCTGATGAAGTGATAGGCCATGTCTATATGTTTGGTACGAGCATGGTGCTCGGGGTTCTTGGCGAGTGCAATTGTGCTGTGATTGTCGACGCACGTGGGAACTGGAACTACTACACTCCCACTCATCTCCGCCATGAGACGTTGAAGGCAAACTACTTCCTTGACTTCAAAGCTAAGACATACATACTCAGCTTCTGTGCTTGAGGTGGCCACAACCATCTGCCGCTTGCTGCACCTGCTGATGACCTCGCCATTCATGAGGAACACATATCCAAAGATTAACTTGCGTTCCTTAGGGTTTGAAGTCCAATCTGTAATTGTGTAGCCGATGATACTATTGTCATTGCCGTTGTAGGTGATGCCGATGTTGATGGTTCTAGCAAGGTAGCGGAAAATCCCCTTCACTGCCTTCTGGTGCTCTGGTCCGGAATTAGCCATGTGTTGGCTTATAATGCTCACATCCTATGCGGGATTCGGCCTAGTTGCCATTATCAGGTACATGAGATTGCCAATGGCGCTGTGGTACTTCTGCTGCTCAATTGCATTCGCTTCTCCATAGAACCTCACAAGGTACTGTTCCGCCTCCAGCGGCATGCTGATGGATTTGGCCTCTACCATGTCGAATCGCTGCAAGATATCCTTGACATAGCGACTACTACAGTGAGAGAGACCATGATTTATGGTCAGGCGTGATTTGGATACTGAGGAAGTATGACACCTCTCCGAGATCAGACATCTGGAAGCGCTCCTGCATGGCCTCCTTTAACTGCTATAGTACAGACATGGTATTGGAAAGGAGGAGCATGCCATCCACATAGACAATGATCATGAGGATCTCATGCCCATGCTGTCAGCGATAGACACTTTAGTCATACTCGCTACGCTCGAACCCCACTGCACCTCCGTATCCAACTTGTGGTTTGATGCACGGGACGCTTGCTTGAGGTCGTATAGTGACTTCTGCAGCTTGCAAACCAGGTACTCTTGGCCATCCATGATGAACCCCTCTGATTTCCTCCTCCAAGTTACCATTCAAGAATGTCGTCTTGACATCCGTGTGGTGAATCTTAAAGTCCTCAGCTGATGCATAAGAGAGGATCTTGTGTACAGAGGTAAATATTACAACAGGAGCAAAGGTTTCTGTGTAGTCGATGCCCTCCTGTTGTGAGAAGACCTTGGCAATGAGCCTCGCCTTGTACTTCTCCGGATTGCCATCTGCTCCCCACTTCTTCTCGTAAATCCACTTGTACTTGAACACCTTGCACCCAGGTGGACGCTCAGTCAGCTCCCACGTGCCACTGTCCAGCTGTGACGGTATCTCCTGTTACACAGGTTATATCCAATGTGGTGCATCTGATGCATTCATAGCCTCCTAGTATGACATCGGCTCATCTAAGTCAGCTACAACTGCGATGTTCATCTGTTCTGGTTTTTGCAGCATCCAAAAATGGCCGCGCTCATCAGGCTGGTAGCACACCCTGAGAGGGTACCTGTAACCTGGTGCTAGAGTGTTAGCGAGTGGCTGGTATGGTGCTATTGGCACAACCATACTGTTGGTGGTACTGCATCTCCTTCCTTTGCTTTCGCCGATGAGATCACTGTATCTGCAATATCAAACATGGGAGAGTAGACTGGTTCTTTAACTATCATAGTGAAGGAAGGATCAGGAGAGAGTGGGTCATGAAGGATTTCAGCTCCCATTGCTTTGTCAGCTGTTGCCTCTTTGCAAATGATGTTGGTGCCGATGACATTACTTTTGTTGAAGACGATGTGGCATATAGCCCTCTCGTAGATACAATAGGTTTTGCTTGCCACCTCATAACTGATCATCAGCATCTGCATGATCTTTGTGTCCCATTTCTACCGCTTCTCCTTTGGTAGGTGCATGTGTGCCATTCTGCCAAATGCGGAAAGATGACCTATGCTTGGCTTCTTGCTGAACCATGCCTCGTATGGCGTCATCTGCTCTAAGGCCTTAGTTGGACTGCGATTCTTTATGTAGACCGTAATGCTCATAGCTTTGGTCCAAAAGTCATAAGTGTTCGAGACGCGTACAGCATGGAGCACGTTAGCTCAACGATGGTACAGTTGGTGCATTTTGCTATACTATTCTGCTATGGCGAGTACGGTATAGTGTGCTACATCTTGATGCCAACTGTTGCTAGATAGGCTTGGAACTCCTTGCTTAGGTACTCTCCGCCACAGTCACTGTGTAGCGCCTTGAGTGTCTTGCATGTCTGGTTGTCCACCATTGCTTAAACTTCATGAATCTGTCAAATCACTAGTTCCTGGAAGAAAGGAAGTACATAGTTGTGTAACGGCTGAAATCATCAATAAAAGTCAGAATATACCTAGAGCCTCCAAAGCTCTAGGTCTGGATGAGGTACACAAGAATGTGAAGACCAGTCCAAGCACCTCCTTTACGCCTTCTCCTACTCCAAAGAACGCCTCGCAATGTTGTTTCCCCTCCAAAAAGCCGATACATAACTATTGATCAAAGATGGAGATGTTGGGTAAGTCATGCACCATCTACTTTGCTTGAAGCTGTTACAAAGTGCGCATGCCGATGTGGCCATAGAGCGCATGCCAGATTTTACCATCTCTTGCCTCCACAACTACTGCAAGACTCTGCTCATATGGGATCTTACTTGCCTCCAACAGGTGGTATATGTCTCCCTCCTTCACCAACCTGGCTAACTGCTCTCTAGTGTCCTTGTTGAGGATGTAGCCATAGTCATCATCAAATATTATGCATAGTCCTTTGTTGGTGAGAGAGGAGAGTGAGAGAAGGATGAATGCAACATCAGGAACATAGAGCATGCCATGGAACACTCCTACTTCAATACCACGCAGGGTTTCCAACCACATCTCCACAATCCCAATCCCCTCAGCATACACCACCCGATTATCACCCAAAGCAATCGGTGGGGGGGAATAGATTGCAACTGCGTAAACCACTCCTTGTGGTACGTCAGGCTCTTGGTTCATCCTGACTCTTTGTACCACACCAGATGTGCCTTCTCCATCTGCGACCTGTCTGATTTCGCCACAAAGAGGTGGTCGTGCACCTCCTTGGCCACGTTCAGGTTACCAAACTGACACAGGCCAGTCTGGTTTTGCTCCTGCTGCTGATCCTACTATGACTGCTGCTGCTGCTGTTGTGGAGACTACTGTTTTTGCTGCTACTGCTGCTACTCCCTCTGGTCCCTCTTGAACTTGAAGCACTCTTTCTTGTAGTGCTCCTCTTTCTGGTAGTAGTGGCACTTGCCCTTTTTCTTGCCTCTTTGTAACCCAAACTACTACTGCTGCTCCTGATTACGTGAGCTCGTAGCCATAAAAGCTACTTCATTGCTGTCGCCGCCATTACGCTTTTGTGCATTACGACATTATTCCACCTGTACCAGGTGTGTGCAGATGAAGTCGAGGTCCAGAGTTGGCTAGCACTCCAACGTTTCTTGCACAGCGTTGTAGCTAGTAAGTAGAGGATGAAGCGTGTCTCTTCCACATCATTGCTGGCCGCTCTCAACTGCTTTCCCAGCTCCTTTTCCCTATCCAGGTATGCCTCCATCCCTTTACCATCCTGTATTTTTAGCGCCATCATCTTCTCCTCAAAAAGCATGAGGAATGTAAGGTCCTCACTCTTATATTTCTTGCATAATGTATTCCATCCCTCCTTTGCAGTAGCCTTATCACTCACATACTGAAGATGTGGGTTAGACATGGTAGTAGAAAGCAATTTGTAGGCCTGTCGATCCTTCTTTTTCCACTCCTCATATGCCACTTGTTAGCTGCAAATCAACATGTACCGGTTGCACCCTTTTACGGTGACATCCCCGCCACCACCTATGCTGCGGTGATACGTGTTGCTTGTGGATCTGGAGCTAATTAGTCGCCCCTCACCACCTTCCACAAGCCCGTCTCCTCCAAAAGGAGGCGGGTACGGATATTCCCAAACGTACAGTTGGCACATCCCTCGAGCCTCTCCAAAGGCTAGGCTGCTGTCACAACGCCTCCTACTACCATTCTGAGCGTTGTGATGCTCAACGCTGCTCTTAGGTTGCGGCGCTACCCTTGCTTTTGCTTGTGTTTTTCCTAGACGTCTATCTGAAAGAAAATGGACTGGAGATACTGCAGACTTGGAATTTTGAACAACTGAGCCCACCACTAGAAACATTCAGCTCAAATTCAATATAGCACTAGTCGATCTCGTTTTGGACGTAACTCTCAATCCGATCGTTGTATCTTTGTGACCTTGGTCTCATTGAAAAGCTTGTTTGCCAACTTGAAGATCCATTAATTGATCGTCAAATTTGGTCAAGGTTTGACCCATCACTCTCAAAGTGACAGCCTCTATTGGCTGAAACTGGCAACACTTAGCTCAGATACCAAATGTAAGATCTTGAGGAGAGAGAGGGTCTTGGCGTAGCTAGCATGTGGGGTTGAAAGGACATCAATTTTATTAAAGAATGGTTTTTGAGTCACTAAAAATGATGGAGTACATATAGAGCTGGAGCTTGGGTAACTCAGCCCTCACAAGCCACACCACTTACTCATGGAGGCTAAGGCTAACGCATTCGAGTCCACAATTTCACACAAGAGAGGAAATCAGCCTAGCAATCAGGCTAACCAGTGACACACGTGAGTGGTCAGTCAGACATGGACATATGGCGATTCTCCGTGGTCACCCAGACATCGGCGGTCCATGACCCCGGAAACTTAAAAAATTCCCAATCCGACTGTTGGATTGGCCTGAAACTTGGACTGTAGAGAATTTACCACCTGACCAATGGTGATTGATGATCAGAATAGACATCTGGTAGTTTCCTCAAACTTGCTCATGTGGACCTGAAACTCGGCCGAATGACCCCTTTCCCAATAGTTTCAGGTGTTCCAACAGCAACGTTTTCTACGTACAAGGTGAGGGAGAGCGGTTGATGAGTACCAAAGTGAATGTTGCTAAGAATGACTTGGATCTGAAGAATGTTTTCAACATGCCGTCTTTCATGACAAGCCTCTTGTCAGTGTCCAAAATCATGGACCACAACATGACGATTGTCTTGATGGAAGAAGATGCCATGATTGTAAATAACAAGGAGATCAAGATCTCCTTTTGCAAAGAATGTCTTGGTGCATAAATCCAACAGTTGATGTGCTTTCCGTAGTACAAATAGATCCCCTTGAGAGTATAGATGAGGGGAATGCGGTGGTTGAAGGGCCCAAGTGTCAAAAACTTGATATTGCACCATTGGCCATCACTATGGTGATAACCAATAGTACAAATGTACAAATGTTGAGCTATGGCACACGCGCTTTGGCCATGTGGTAGATAGCATACTACAAGCTATGCAGCAGCACAAACTGGTTCATGGAATGGAGATCCCTCCATCCCATATTACATGGCTGCGGATGAGGGGAAGTGCAAGATGCTGTATGGGCCATGCCTATAAGGCAAGACAGAGGATGACCTTTAAGCGTAGTAGATAATAAGCTACAGTAATCTTGGACCTGATTCATTCTGATGTGTGTAGACCATTCCGCACTCCTTTGAACGGCAACCGCTAGCATTTCCTAACCTTCATCCATGACGACAGTCGTAAGATGTCGATATAATTCCTTAATGCAAAGGGAGAGATCAAGAAGCTACAAGACATGGAAGGACTGGTTAAGCCAACACAGCGTCAACCACTAGACCATTACGTCTTACACCCTTCATAGTAATAGCATTGTCGAATGGATAAACCGGAGTATTCCCAGCATGATACAAACCATGTTCATTGACGCCAAATTCCCACCTTGCTTGTGGACTCAAGCTACAAGAATTGCTTGCTACCTTGTGCATCTTAATAGTCGCAATTTAAAGACAAGGTAGGAAGGTGCATGAGAAGCAACTGAGGACGCCATAGGAGGCTTGGTGAGGGAAGAAGTCAGATGTCTCACACTTAAGGATGTTTGGCTGTACTACCTGGGTAAATGTCGAAGCAAGAGAAGGAAGAGGCAAGCTAGATGCTTCCTCTTGTAAGTGTAATGGTCGGCTTTGACTCTTCACATAAGTGTTGGAAAGGGAGCCATCCGGCTCAATTTCAGGTCCACAGGAGTAAGTTCCAGGAAAGTACCAGATGCCTGCTCCGATTGCCAATCCGACTTCACCATTGGAAAGATCATGTGGCAAAATGTCTACGGTCCAAGTTTGAGGCCGATCCAACGGTCGGATTTGGAGATATAAATTTTCGAAGTTTCGGGGGTCATGGACCGTCGATGTCTGGGTGGGCATGGGTGATGGCTCCATGCCTTAGCCTGAGAAAAGAAAAAGGCAAGAGGTCCAGGGTCAAGACCTGATGGGAGAAATATCCAAAAAGGTCCTTGGTCTTAGGATTGCCTTGTCAGAGTGTGCTGACTAGGATAAAGGTACCTCTCCTTACTTTTTAGGTGAGGTGAGATCCTTGTGTGCTAGCCATGGACACATGGCAATTCTCCATGGGTTTGTGGGTTATGTGACCACTAGGAGTGTGCCATGAGAGCATTCTCTAGCTCTCTAGGTCGTGTGTGAGTGGTCAGCCTGATTGCTAGGCTGATTTCCTCCCTTGTGTGAGATTATGGANGCCTTGTCAGAGTGTGCTG
This sequence comes from Penium margaritaceum, assembly GCA_023375785.1. Lineage (NCBI taxonomy): Eukaryota > Viridiplantae > Streptophyta > Zygnematophyceae > Desmidiales > Peniaceae > Penium > Penium margaritaceum. The sequence continues at coordinate 44,603 of SZWC01014173.1, read as the reverse complement.
ACTAGGATAAAGGTACCTCTCCTTACTTTTTAGGTGAGGTGAGATCCTTGTGTGCTAGCCATGGACACATGGCGATTCTCCATGGGTTTGTGGGTTATGTGACCACTAGGAGTGTGCCATGAGAGCATTCTCTAGCTCTCTAGGTCGTGTGTGAGTGGTCAGCCTGATTGCTAGGCTGATTTCCTCCCTTGTGTGAGACTATGGATTCTAGTGTGTGAGCCTTAGCCTCCATGGCTAAGTGGTGTGGCTTGTGAGAGGGCTGACTTGCCCAAGCTCTAGCTCTATATGTACTCCATCATTTTGAGTGATTGAACAACCATTCTTCAGCACAAGTGATGCCCTTTCAATCACACATGCTCGCTGCTCCAAGGCTCCCTCTCTCCTCCATTTCCAACATTTGGTATCAGAGCCAAGTTCTGCCACTTTTAGCCAGCACAGGCCGTCACTTTGAGAATGACGGGTTGGGGTAAAAACTTCACCAAATTTGACAATCGACCATTGGATCAACAAGTTCAGAAGACAAGCTTTCCAACGAGCCCAAGATCACGAAGATCCAACAGTTGGATTGAGAGTTATGCTCAAAACGAGGTTGGCCAGGGCTACACTCTTCTCTATGAGTAAGACTGTCGCCTTGTGATGACCATAACTCTCTTGTTCCTTTGTCAAATTTAAAAAGTGGCACATGCGAATTGTAGTATTTTTCCTAAGCTTTCCATTGGTGCAAAAATATTTGCATTCCATGAATTCGTTTGGGAGAAACGCCGTTTACAAGCTGGCTGGCCTGAGTTGGAGTAGGAGCAGAAGCATATCCTGTTTTCAAGAGGGCATATCTTTTGAAATCCCCTGTTGATGACCCTGTTTTATGGGTCGATCTGAAAGGTTTTGAGCTGAATGTTCGAGTGGTGGGCTCAGTGTTTTAAAATTCCCAGTCTGCTGGCATCTACAGTCCATTTTCTGTCAGACAGATTTCTGGCAGAAGCAGCAGCAGAAGCAGGGGTAGCGCTGCCATCCAAGGGCAGCGCTGAGCATCACCAAGGCTCAAAATGGCAGCAGCTGGCATTGTGACAGCAGCCCAGCCTTTGGAGAGGCTGGAGGGACGCGCCAACTTCACGTTTTGGAAGATCCGTACCCGCCTCCTTTTGGAGGAGAGGGGCTTGTGGGAGGTGGTGAGCGGCGACGAGCCGNGTTCTTCTGCAGCTGTACCAGCGACGTATGAGGAGTGGAAGAAGAAGGACAGGCAGGCCTATAGGTTGCTTGTCAACACCATCTCCAACCCGCATCTTCAGTACGTGAGTGACAAGGCTACTGCAAAGGAGGGGTGGGACACATTGTGCAAGAAGTATGAGAGCAAGGATCCTGCATTCCTCATGCTTTTGGAGGAAAAGATGATGGCGCTGAAAATGCAGGGTGGTGAAGGGATGGAGGCGTATCTGGACAGGGCCAAGGAGCTGGCGAAGCAGCTGAGAGCGGCCGGCAACCCTGTGGAAGAGACGCGCTTCATCCTCCTCTTGCTGAGGGGACTCCCAACCAGCTACGACACGGTGCGAGAGACGCTGGAGTGCCAGCCAACTCTCGACCTCGACTTCATCTGCACACACCTGGTGCAGGTGCAATTGCGTCGCAATGCAGCAAAGCGCAATGGCGGTAGCAACAGTGAAGCAGCTTTCATGGCCATGGGCTCACGTAACCAACAGCAGCAGCAGTCCGGGCAGCAGAGAGGCAAGAAGAAGGGCAAGTGCCACTATTGCCAGAAAGAGGGGCACTACAAGAAAGAGTGCTTCAAGTTCAAGAGGGACCAGAAGGAGCAGCAGCAGCAGCAGCAGCAAAAGCAGCAATCTCCACAGCAACAGCAGCAGCAGTCACAAGAACGCCAGCAGGAGCAGCAGCAGTAGAACCAGACTGGCGTGCGCCATTTTGGCAACATGAACGTTGCCAAGGAGGTGCGCGACCGCCTCTTCATGGCGAAGTCTGACATGTCGCAGAAGGAAAAGGCGGATCTGGCGTGGTACAAGGACTCGGGGTGTACCAAGAGTCTGACGCACCACAAGGAGTGGTTCACGCAGCTGCTCTCCATTCCCCCCCGTCCGATTGCTTTGGGTGATGATCGGGTGGTGTATGCTGAGGGGATTGGGATTGTGGAGATGTGGTTGGAGACCCCGCGTGGCATTGAAGTGGGAGTGTTCCATGGCGTGCTGTATGTGCCTGATGCTGCGTTCAACCTTCTCTCAGTGTCCTCTCTCAC
>SZWC01014172.1:50943-71256 GCA_023375785.1 Penium margaritaceum | reverse complement strand
CCCCCCCCACCAAACCTCTTCTCCACTACGTTATTCTCACCTTGTATCCCCTTCCATCTGAATATTCTGCATATCATGGACGTTCTGGTCTCAAGGGTTCGCTTTGCCTTGTTTCGTGAGGGCTTGTCATGTCAGTGGTCGTCTGCAGTCAAATGCTCTTTCTCTACCATAGGCACACCGTTTCACATAGCTTGGAGACACACCATTGAATGGCGTCCTCCGCGTCGGCCTTCCCAGTGAAGGCAAGACCATGCTGGCGTGCGCCCTTCTACTACTGCAGCTGAAGCGAGAGTGTAGAAGTATTCGTTGGAGTAGGATCCCGTTGCAAGCAGGCTGCCCTTACTGTTGTGTAGAGGGTTTGTCATGAAGTTTGTCTTCCTGTCTCCCCTGCCTTTTTTTCCATCGATGACTGCAGCGTTTCACACGGCTAGGTGGCAAGCTTCCAAAGGGCGTCCTCCTCGTCGGCCCGCCTGGCACGGGCAAGACCATGCTGGCGCGCGCCATCGCGGGCGAGGCCGGCGTGCCCTTCTACTACTGCAGCGGCAGCGAGTTTGAGGAGATGTTCGTCGGCGTTGGGGCGCGGCGCGTGCGCGACCTCTTTGCCGCCGCGAAGAAGCACGCGCCGTGCATCGTGTTCATCGACGAGATCGATGCCATCGGCGGCAGCCGCAACCCCAAAGACCAGCAGTACATGAAGATGACGCTGAACCAGCTGCTGGTCGAGCTCGACGGTTTCAAGCAGAACGAGGGCATTATTGTGATTGCGGCCACGAATTTTCCGGAGAGCCTGGACAAGGCGCTCGTGAGGCCCGGGCGATTCGACCGCCACGTCGTGGTGCCAAATCCGGATGTCGAGGGAAGGAGGCAGATCCTGGAGGTGCACATGTCCAAGGTAACCCACAGTCTCCGTCTTTCTCTTCTTCCTCTTCAGTGCATCCAAGCTTGTTGTGGTCCGGTTCCAGGGCAAACTTTCAGATCATGGTGGATCTTGTCTCTGCGGCTGCAGCCTGTTTTTCAAGACTTGTTGCATTGTCGTAGTTGCAAAGGACTAAATGTTTGTCTCGATGATGCCACATCACATCACGGGTCTTGATTTGAGACCAGCTCCCCATCCCTCCTTTGAGCCCCTCTTGCCGTTCACCTTTTCCTCCTTGGCCCCCTTCGTCAACTTCTCCTTGTCCCCACATCCCTCGTCTGTCCTCACAAGGTGTGCGTAGGTCTCCTTTGCACTGCTCCTCCTCTCATCGCTCCACCTCTCACTCGCTTTCTCACTGAGCTTGATAATGTGTGTGTGCAATGATCCCTCACTGCACAAGTCTGATGAAGGGTTCTCTGTCCGTAGGCGTCCGCCATCTCATGAAGGTGTGCTTGAAGGAATGTGCGTTGTCTCACACAGTCCCCTCTCTCCCCTCCTGCGTGTTGCTCCCATGCCGCCGCCAATTTCAGATTCCGAAGGGGGAGGACGTCGATCTGTCAGTCATAGCAAGGGGCACACCAGGCTTTTCTGGCGCTGATTTAGCCAACCTCGTCAACGTCGCGGCCCTCAAGGCAGCCATGGACGGGCTGCGCGCCGTCGGCATGCACGAGCTCGAGTTCGCCAAGGACCGCATCATGATGGGCGCAGAGCGCAAGTCCGCCGTCATCTCCCCCGAGTCCCGCCGCCTCACGGCCTACCACGAGGGCGGCCACGCGCTCGTCGCCATCCACACTCCCGGCGCGCACCCCGTGCACAAGGCCACGATCGTGCCGCGCGGCATGGCGCTCGGCATGGTGGCGCAGCTCCCCGAGAAGGACGAGACGAGCGTGTCGCGGAAACAGATGCTCGCGCGGCTCGACGTGTGCATGGGCGGGCGGGTGGCCGAGGAGCTCATATTTGGCGAGCACGAGGTGACATCCGGCGCGTCCTCCGACATCGTGCAGGCGACGAGGCTCGCGCGGGAGATGGTGACCAAGTACGGCATGAGCAAGGAGGTGGGCGTCGTCGCGCACGACTACGAGGACGACGGGCGGAGCATGAGCACGGAGACGAAGCTGGTGATCGAGAGGGAGGTGAGGGAGCTGCTGGAAAGGGCGTACGCGAACGCGCGGAGGATACTCACGGAGCACGAGTGGGAGCTGCACGAGCTCGCGGGGGCGCTCCTGGAACACGAGACGCTCTCCGGCCAGCAAATCCGTGCCATGCTGAAAGAGGTGCAGCATAGACGGACACAAGAGCAAGCGCAACTAAAGGAGCAGCAGCAAGGGGAGGGCCAGTTGGGGCAACTGCCTGCCGCTGCCACTGCTGCCGTGGTGGCCGCTACCGCCAATGCCTCTGCCGCTGCTGCTCAAGCAGCAGTGGCTGCTGGGACGGCAGCTGCAACTGCTGCAAGGGGTGGAAAGCCTGCATCGTCGCGGCAACCCGCTGGGGCATAACATCATGTGTTGCTCCTGGAGAAGAGAAAAAAAAGTGACACACTGATGTGCTGCTACCCTCTGCTTATGCTGTTTGGAGAGGATTATCGACGCCATCGACCATCCCTCACCGGCTTGTCAGCTATTGCAAGTGCCTGCTTGAAACCACTATCACGGAAGTCCCACACGATGAGAAAGTGTCCATCAATTCCTGCTTGTGAGGGAGGCATCACACCTGTACAGATGCTGAGGCTTGCCTTCTGTCGTCTTCTTGCCAGAGTGCCTGCGAAAAACTCTTGGCAGGGTCAGCCTTCAGCAGCTGATCCAACGCTTCTGATCGCACCAGAAGAGGTTTCTCTTCTGCTCCGCAAGTATGTGTGTACCATTTATCTGCGATGGACAGATGCACCCTTGTGCACTAAAAACCCACTTGCTCAAGTGCGATACTGATTGTACCAGGAAAGGTTTACGTGTAACCAGTCCTTTCATTCATAGGCAAACAGACCTACTCAGAGTTGATGGCACGTTTTCTTTTCATGCGAAACATAGCGGCCCTCAGACTGGGACCTGTACATAAGGTGGCCTCAAATTCCTAGGAAAGGCCATGGTCTTCGGCCCAGGCTTCATGGGCATGAGTATCACCTCTTGCCCATGACGGAAGGGTTCCTCTGACTGTAGCTTGCCAACTGACTCTTGTGCTACTCCTCTTTCAGTGTCGGAACTTAAAGAAACAAGATGGTCCAGCAAATCGGGCAGGCCTTTTGTGTGCCTCACTTACTCAAGAGGTGAGACAAATTTGATACAGGCCCCTCCTCTCACTACAAGATGTTGCATTGCCTCAAGTAAGGGTCAGCGACCAGGCCAGGCACATGTCTTCACAGTTGCTTCAGATTGTCTTCCCTTGTCGTCAATCACTAGATTGTCCTTCCAATGGAACTGAAGACATGCTTGTTGTTGGTTTGTGTGCCACAGACACGTTGTGACCTCTGGCCTCGCTGCACACTCACCGCACTGACGCAGGTGACTGATGCTGGAGGGACTTCTGGGCTGACGCCGTAACTCAAGTGGAGGTGACTCGTGGACGTGCAGAGAAGACGACCCAGAGCCACTCACAGGATTGAGAGTTCCCCCTACCACAGGATCTCACAAAATTAATTCTTGATGACACTAGGGTTCCTAGTGGCACTTGTTTGGGAGGGGGGAGATCGTGGCNAGTCGCATGTCACGTTTTGTGACGCCTGTGTTTGGCTGTCCGTTTGGATTTGTGTGCGTCGGCTGTGGGTCATGGGGGAGTGTTGGTTTGTGTGCCACAGACACGTTGTGACCTCTGGCCTCGCTGCACACTCACCGCACTGACGCAGGTGACTGATGCTGGAGGGACTTCTGGGCTGACGCCGTAACTCAAGTGGAGGTGACTCGTGGACGTGCAGAGAAGACGACCCAGAGCCACTCACAGGATTGAGAGTTCCCCCTACCACAGGATCTCACAAAATTAATTCTTGATGACACTAGGGTTCCTAGTGGCACTTGTTTGGAAGGGTGGGAGATCGTGGCCGGGTTGTTCTCACGGCCTGGACTTGGATTCTCTTGTTGACAGGTTAATGCGCGTGACAGGTCCAGGCTCGAGCCTCACTTGGTAGGGGTGAGAGCGAGGATGGGCTCGCTGTTCGCCCGCTCGTCACCCCACCAGCCGCTCGAAGCCCGTGTGTACCTCTGTTCCTCGTTACACTAACACTTCTACGTTTCTTTGCTAAAACCTTCCTCACACGTCGTCGTCCATGGCGTTCTTGCCCTTAGCTCGTTCCTTTCACTCTCCTCACCTCGCTCCACCTTTCGTTAGGCGCCTTTATCCTCTGGTATGAGAGCGGAGTGAGGGAGCGAGAGCCTCCTCTCGGTTCGCGCTCGCGATCCTTGGCGGGAAACCCTCCCGCTGCCATCGACGCTTCCGCCGGCACTCTAGCCAACTACCGGCAGCTCTAGCCACAGCTCACTGCAGACGCAGTGGACCATTCTCGTCCACCAGCTGCAGCAGCTCACGCACGAGCAGCATCAGCAGCTCCTTCTTCTGTAGCAGCTGCAGCCGCGGCCAGATCGGCAGCGACAACCATAGCACTGACAGAAAATTGCTACGGCGGCAGCTGAAGCAATCCCAGCTACTGAGGCTGCGCCAGGCCACGCAGCCGCACCTCTCACAGGAGCGGGATTGGTTGCATTTGACCAACCCGCTGCAGTTGGCAACCGCATTGGCAGTTTGGCCATCGACTCTTGTCGGTGTGCCGTCTGCACTAATCTGCAGTGCCAACCGCAAGTGCTCCGCAACTGCAGTGTCAGCAGCCAGCGCCACACCGGCAACGGCGTCCACAACCGCAGCCGCCTCAATCGCAGCGAGGCGGCATAAAGCGCAACAGTGGCGGTTCCCTTTCCGTCAGAGTTCATGACGGATGAGAAAGAGCAGCCGCCGCAGTAGTCGTTACAGAATCCACATTGCAGCTGTCATCGTCCCCAGCTGCAGCAGCAACAAGTGCAGATCCACTTGCAGGAGCAGCAGCAGCAGCAGCAGCAGCAGCATCAGCAAAGCGACAGCAGCAGCAGCAGCAGTAGCAAAGCGACAGCAACAGCAGCAAAGCGACAGCAGCAGCAGCAGCAGCAGCAGCAAAGCGACAGCAGCAACAGCAGCAGTCGCACCAGCAGCCACACATCACGCCAGAGACGGCTGCTGTAGTCTCAGCTGCTGCACTTGCAACAGCAGCTACGAGGGGCTCCCGCCTGTCTCCCACCTCATTCGCACCGCTGTCGTCACACTGGCGCACGGTGACGCTCCAGGCGCGGCCGCGTTGGGGGAATACTACAACAGGGGGACATCGCAACGACGTGAACGACGTCGTCGCGGCATGAGCAGCGACGGGGGGTCCGAGTCCGCCTCAGCACGGTCCGCTCGCGCGTCACGTCATCGTCCGGTAAGCGTCTCCCCGTCCCATTCCTTTAGGGAGGACCCTCAGCCGCACGGCGATCCATAGGTTCCTGCTGCCCAGCTGCACTCAGCGTTCTCGAAGGACGTCGTTAGTCTTGTGGGTACCTTTACACGCACAACCTCAGCTATCATTGACGCAGCAGCAGCAGCCGCAGCCACCTTTCCCGCCGCCGCTATAGCCTCGCGTGCTCCTGCAGCCACCTCAGCAGGGCGCTCTGCAGAGTCATACACAGAAGCCGCGGTTGTTGCTGGTCCCATTGCTGCAGCGGCTGTTGATATAGGCACACAAATATCTGCTGCAGCATCTGTCATTGCCTCTGCAACGGCCTCACTTGCATCAGCTGCAGCGGCAGCCGCTGCTTCCATTCGCAGCTCCACCGCAGCCTCATCTTCTCCATCTGTCGCTTCCAGCCTCGTCGCAGCAACCATCTCCATTGCAGTAGTCTTCACCACTCTCGCTGTTGCCTGCACCACTGGAGCCTTTGCTCTGGTGGTGCCCGTAGCCTCCACCGTCTCTGTTCTGTCTGCTGCCTCTACAGCTGTGGTTCCTCCCCTCTTTACTTTTCTTTGCAGCCCATCTTCTTGACTCCCTCGTCTGTACATTGTGCCTGCCTGCCTTCTATTTTCTCTTTCTTCGGTGGCTTGTCCTGTCTGACTCGGGGTGGGCTGACCTGCAGCATTCAGACTCTTTGCCTCAGGCAATCCCATTTTTCCCACGCCCATTGGGGCTGGGGAAACTCTGCCAAAATCTGTCCGGCAGAGCCCGCACGTCGTCACCATGCCTGGTGACGACGAGTCAGTCAAAGCGACTCTTCAGCGCCAGCTGACCCTCGCTCGCGAGGCTCAGCAGGAGGCTGAGGACCGCCTTAAGCTTGCTGAGGATAATCGCTCCGCTTTTGCTGACGAGGTTGCCGCCATAGTGCTGCGTCGCCTCCCTGCTGCGTCGGCTGGGACCAACCCCACTCCTCCTGCAGGCACCTCTTCTTCTTCTTCTAACACTTATGCTGTTGCGTCCACTGGCACCACCGCTGCTGTTGCCACTCCTCCAGTACCGCGCCAACATGACTTCTTCTCACAACCACCTTCCCTCTCCTCTGGGCTCGCCTTCACCTCTTGGGAAGTGCGATTTAGCGCGTGGGCTCAAGGGGAGCAGCTGTGGGAGTATTACTCCCCAGCTGTTGCTCCCTTCACTCCCCTTGCAACCGAGTCTGCCCGTGCCGTGCGCGCCTTCATCACTGCTGCTCCTAAGTCACTGATTGATGATGTCGGCACGTTCAATGCTGACCCTGCTGTCCAGCGTCTGGCCGACCCTGTCGGTGCATGTGCCATGCTGCGTCGTCGCACCACTATCACTAGCCAGGCCGCTCAGAGCGCCCTCACAGTCCAGTTCAACACACTTCACATGCGTAGTGACGAGACCGCTGATGCCTACTGGTCTCGCGGTCTCAAGCTTCTTCACGAGCTTGGCAAAGCAGCACCTGGTCAGCTCTCTGCCGTCCTCACCATGGTCAACGGCCTCATCCCAGAGCTGTCTGACCTTCTTCGCGACATCAAAGATGACGAGCTACAACAGCTTGCCTCACAGCCCGTTCCCCCGGATTCACCGCCAGGGGTAGGGGCTCTCTGGGATTTCACCTCCGAGCGTCTTGCTGCCTGGTGGACCAGTCTTCAGAATAAGCGCCTCCATCGCTCTTCCGTCACGGGCGTCGCTGCGCTCACCACTGCAGCAGCACCCTCCTCCTTCTCCTCTGCTGTACCTTCCCCCGCCTCCACCGCCTCCTCGTCCTCTCCTGCCGCTGCACGCGCTTCCCAGGGTCGTGGCAAGGGCAAAGGGAAGGGCAAAGGAAAGGGCAAGGATAAGGGTGATGCTTTTTTCTTCGCGGGTTCCGGGCGCCATTGTGTGTTGGAACTGTGGCTCTACTGAGCACTCTGCTCGTACTTGCTCGGCTCCTCCGGATGCCCTCCGCCTCGCCCGAGCCATGCGCGCTCACTGGGCTCGCACCTCCGGCTCTTCCTCTGCATCCTCGCCCTCTTGCTCCGGTGGCCCGTCGCGCTTCTCCGCCCCGCCTTTGGCTCAGGCTTACGCCGCCTCCGGCGTGCCTCATCCTCCGCTGCCTGTTCCTTACCCTTGAGGCTCGCCACCTCCTTACGGTGCCCCCGCGTATTCTGGTCCCCCGTCCTCTGCCTACACCGCTCCACCGTGCTTCCCGCCTTCCTCCGGCGCATCTACTCCAGCTCCGCCGGCATCCGTGGATGGCGATCGTGGTGATCGGGAGCGTCACCTTCAGCAGTCCCTCCTCCAGCTCCTTCGCCTTCGTGATCAAGGAGGTGAGGGTGTTGCACCACTGGCCAGAGGTCTTGTGTATCAGACTGACGGTGTCCTTCGTGGGGATCCTCCTGGTCATGTTCTGGGTGCCTTGTGTGCGACTATCCAGTGGATTGAGCGTTGGCAGTCTGACTTTCTTCCTCGTTGTCTCTCCCTTTGTACCTTGTCTCCGTCCTCCATTGGCAGTGTTGCAACGTCCAATGTGTTGCCCTCTGTGTGCGTGTCCAGTGGCCTCTGGGTCCTTGACTCCGGGGCGATCCACCATATGACGTCCGTGCGGTCCTCGTTCATCTCGTTAAGCCCCGTCGGTTCTGTTCACTTTGTTCGCACCGGGTCTGGTCAATTGCTGCCAGTTCAACGTGTGGGTGTTGTTCGCTTTGTTGGCCCTAGTGGTGCATTGTATCTGCCTGACGTTTTGTACGTACCTTCGCTGGAACTCAGCCTACAGTCTGTGCCGTCTCTGGATGAGCAAGGTATGGACTTCACTGCTAGTCGTGGTGTTGGAACAGTCTCTCTTCGCTCCTCCCACCGTGCTGTTCTTCGTGGTGTGCAGTGTGGCAAAATCTACCGTGTCCCCTTGCACGCCCCCTCCGCTCCAGCCGTCAGCGCCGCCCTTGCTCACTTTGCACCCTCTCTCACTCCTGACCTTGTCCGTCTCTTGCATCGTCGCCTTGGTCATGTTCACACCAATGCCGTTCATAGCATGCTGCGTCTCCAGCCTGCTCTTGGTCTCTCCCCCTCTACCTTCCCTGCCCCTTGCCCTACAGACTGTCTTGACTGTGCGCAAGGGAAGATGCATCGGTCTCCTTTCTCTCGTTGTGAGTCTCAGTCTTCCCATCCCCTTGATCGTGTTCATGCGGATGTCATGGGGCCCTTGCCTCATGACCTCCTTGGTGACGTGGGTCGCTACGTCTTATGTCTTACGGATGACTTTTCTCGCTTTCGCTGGGTGTTCGCGCTCCGTCAAAAAACGACGTTTGTTCCATCATTGAGTCATGGCTTGTCCAAGCTGAACGTGCCTGTCAGCGGTCGTTGCGCGTCTTCCGCAGTGACCGTGGCGGCGAATTCCTTGGTCCCACCGCTCGTCTCCTCGAGTCTTGTGGGGTGTTTCTGGAGACATCTGCTCCGTACACACCCCAACAAAACGGTGTCTCTGAGCATTGGAACCGGACGCTTGCCGACGGTGTCCGCACGCTCCTGTCTGAGTCTGGCCTGCCGCCACTCTTTGCCTTTGAAGCTATGTGCTACATGACGTGGGTCTGGAACCGTGTTCCCCACGGCCCCCTTCCCTACACTGTCACCCCGTTTGAGCGCTGGCATGGCCGTCGGGCTGACCTTCGTCTAGCTCGGGTCTGGGGTAGTATCGCTTCTGTCTGGCTGCCGGAGGATCTCCGTGATAGCAAACTGTCCCCTCGCGGTCGCCTGTGCCCCTTTCTCGAGGTGTATGCCCAGTCCAAGGCATGGCGTTTCTAGGACCCTGTCCGCCAGCGTGTCGTCAAGTCTCGCGACGCTTTGGTTTTTGAGTCGGTCTTCCTTCGAGACCTCGATCGCCTGTCCCCGGCCTCCTCCCTCCTGCCCCTCTCTCGGCTGAGGGGGAATGTCGGTCTTGCCATTCCGGCAGTCCCTGTTGCCGCACCGCAACTCTCACCCTCGTTGCAGTCCTCGTCATCCGGGCCTGTCCCTGCCTTCTCTACGTCCTCTTCCCCTGACGTATCGTCCGCTACCTGCTCCTCCGACGCACCGTCCTCTTCAGTCACCAACTCTCCCCAGTTTGCCTAGTTTCCCGCTGTCTCGTCCAGCCCGAGCACACCTCCAGTTGCCACTTCCCCTGTGGCCTCTCCCGTTCGGGTTTCTGACCCGCCTCCACATGTCACCACTGGTCCTGCTCCTATCTCACCCTTCGTCTGAGGGGGGCATCTTCGTGCACTTCCACATCGTTCTAGCACTTCCATCACCTTAGCACGTCCTCCTCAGTCTCAGACTGCACACCCCCCTGTTCATCCTACCTGCATGGACGCGCTGGGCTTAGCTACTGGGATCGTCCACCCTAGTTCTACCGTTGGCTACGCACTCCTATGCTCGGAGCATGAGCGAGCCTTGGAAGCCGCTGTCTTGAGTAGCGTGGCCAAGTGTCACGCCATGTTGGCCACCACTGTCTTGCCCCCTGAGCCTACCACTGTGCGTCAAGCACGTGCAGCCTCTGACGCACAGTAGTGGGAGGCTGCAATGCGTGTTGAGCTCAACGGCCTTGATGATCATGCGGTGTATGAGCTTGTCGATCTGCCACCTGGGCGCAAAGCCATCGACGCTCGTTGGGTCTTTCGGCGTAAGTACAAGCCCAATGGTGCACTCGACAAGTAAAAGGCGTGCCTCACGGCCAAGGGATTCTCCTAGGTCCCAGGCATCAACTTTGACGAGACGTTTGCACCAGATGGGCGATACACCACAGCTAGAGTACTGTTGAGTCTTGTGGCCCACCACGACTGGGAGCTGGAGCAAATGGATGTGAACAATGCGTTCCTCCACGGACAGCTGGATGAGGAGATTTACATGGTCTAGCCACCTGGCTTCTCCGATGGCACCGACCGAGTCTGGCGACTGCGGAAGGCCCTCTATGGCTTGAAGCAATCGCCTCGGTGCTGGAACCAAGAAATCACCTCCACTCTTGAGAAAGGAGGCTACCGACGTAGTACGATGGATCCCTCTCTCTTTGTCACTTCGTCCTCTGTGCCCTTCGTGGCTGTTCGCGTCTATGTGGATGACCTGCTGATAGCGTCACCCAGCCAGGCTCCTATTGAGTCGGTGAAGACGCTCTTGCAGTCAGCGTACAAGATGAAAGACTTAGGGCCTGCCCGCGTCTTCTTGGACATGGAGCTTGAGCACGACCGTTCTCGTCGCACGCTTCATGTTCACCTGGCTGCGTACGTTCGTAGCCTGGGGGAGTGCTTCGCCTCCCTGCTTGAGTCCACTCCCACAACGTCGACACCCATGACCCCAGCAGGGCAGAGGCTGTTGAAGACACTGGATGTGTCTAAGCTGGGGGAGGCAGTCAACGTGACGGACTACCATCGCGTCATTGGGTCACTGATGTATCTGGCTACGACAACCAGGGCAGATGTCGCCTTCTCGGTGAACTTCCTTGTTTAGTTCTCACACGCTCCTAGAGCATGACACATGGAGGCAGCACTGCGTGTTGTCAAGTATGCTCTCTCCACTGCACGCACCGGCCTATGCTATCGAGCTCAGCCGTCAGTTGTGGTGGATGGATACACAGATAGCGACTGGGTACATGACACCAACGCTCGCAGTCGCACAGGTTACATCTTCCTCATTGGAGGGACTGTCGTGTCATGGAAGAGTGGTAAGCAAGGTTGCGTGGCACGCAACTCCAGTGTGGCTGAGTATGTTACACCAGGTGTAGGTACCCGTTGTTGTGATTTGTGACGTTCCTGTTCAGTTTACAGTGACCACTCGGCCGTGTCCATACTCGTGCAGATCCCTGATGCGGACCCACGCGGTACCGGTGCGTCATCCGGTGGCGGACTACCAGCTTCGAGCTAACTGATGACCGTTCCAGAGCTCTAGACGCTACCCGAGACTTCCTGCAGTTTTTCTGCAGCACGCAGGACTTTATCGGTGGACTGGCCGTGGGCTCGATTTGCATGTTTTACATTGTGTGTCCGCCGTTTGATGCCAGATGCATGCATGTGATCAGTCGTAGCGTCCGGCTTGTGATTTTGCACGTCTAGGTTCAGACGGGATAGCGTTCTGACATGTGTGCGCAGAGTTACGGCCAAAACACTAGTTTTGGGCCGGTTGTAGGACAGATTTTGCAGTGCCGCGTGTGACACCCGCCGTGCGCCGCGGCACGTACTTATGCCATAGATCTGTCATTTGTCATTTCTCTCTGCAAATGCTATTAAAGCATTCAGACACTTTGCCTAGTGTCCCCTAGCCAAAATCTTGCTGTTGCGTGCACAACTTGTAACTGTCGTCACCGTCTGATCAGGCACTGACGCCTGGTCAACGGAAGAGCTGCTAGGAAGCTTCCTTGCATCTTCTCATGGTATCAGAGTAGTGAGACAGTTCTCATTGAGCTGCGCAGTAGAGACGCAGCAGAGCAGCAGCAGTGAGAGTCACCGCTGTAGCAGATCTACTGGGGCTTGTCGAGACAGCCGGTCGCCGTCGACGCAACCCACACTCGTCACGTGAGACCGTAGCAGCGACGTTGCCACCGTGCCAGCAGCAGCATAGCAGCAAAGCAGTAGTAGCAGCACCATAGAAGCAGTAGCAGCACCACCTTAGCAGCAGCTACAGCAGTGCGTGGCGGCTGCAACGAGTGCAGACGCCGTCCACAGCCGCAGCGGCGTCCGTGGGAGCAGCCGCGAGCAGCGGAAGCGGCGGCAGCAGCAGAGCAGTAGCAGCAACAGCGGCACAGCAGGAATAGCAGCAGCCGCGGCGGCAACAGTAGAGCAACAACAGCTGCAGCAGCAGCAGCAGCGCAGTAGCAATAGCAGCAGTGGCAGCGGCAGCGCGCGGCGGCGGCAGCGAGCAACAGCCGTAGCGCGCAGCAGGAGCAGCGGCATTGCGCAGCCGCTGCTGCCACTGCTGCGCACGCAGCCACGCAGCTACTACTACAGCTGATAGTATAGCTGCAGTAGCAGCTGAGTGGAAGGTGCTAAGTAGCCTGCGCGCAGCTTCTACGCAGCCTCCGTGCAGCTTCCGCGTAGCTGCCGCGGAGCGACTGCATGCTCACGCAGAACCGCGAAAAAAAAAACGAAAAAAAAAGAGTCGAGCCGACGTCAGAATTTTTGTCTGCTGACGTCATCAGTTTGTGCTGATGTCAGCAACCACCTTTAGACGTCAGCACCATACTTGGCCAAAATTTTGGCCGGAAAATAAAAAATTGCTAGCGTCTCAGCTCCTCGGGAAACGCTGAGGCTTTTGAAATCCGACAAACGTGACCTGTCGACTCATACTGAGAGGCGACATGGACCCGCCGGACAAGGAGAAGGCGACATGTGATCCCTCCTCCTCCTCTTCTGGGGTCCTGAGCCCACGCTCGCAGGTCATTGAGGATTTGCGGAGCCAGCAGGTTGAGATGCGTCGCCTACAGCAGGAGCAGACTGATGCCATCCGTACGTTGACTGAGCTTTTGCGTGGGCAGTCCACAGTCTCACGGTAGGTTTCCGAGGGAGCTGCCGGCATCGCGGTCTTTACACAACAGTCGGCTCAGGCACCCGTTACAGGAACTCAACCTGACCCACCACCTCCTGACCTCCTGGATGATGAGCCATTCATGTCAGGCATGCCAGATGACTCCCCGGATCATGAGAATCGAGTTCTTCAGGAGCGCCTCCGACAGTTGCAGACGGGCACCAGATCTCCTCGGAACCCTACGGTGCGATCGTCACCCGACTATCCCGGTGATTATCCCCTTCCAGGAGTCTTCCCCGTCTCTCATCCTCCTCGGCCTGCGGTTGCTCTCCCCATGGAGCGGCAACCCAAGGAATTTGAGACACCACCTCCACGGTACACCACTGAGGACGGCTTCGACTGCTGGGAGATCGTTTTTCAGGTCTGGGCTACTTCAGAGGGTGTGTGGCCTACTACCACAGCGTGTATCAGCCTACAGACCCAGTTCAGGTGCTGACAGCAGCCAGGGCAATGCACGGACTCCTCTATGCCATGCCACCCGAGACCGTCGTCGACTTCCGCCCCTTCCTTGGAGAGCCCGGCATAGGCACGGGCGCCGACCCACGCGGGGGTTGGGATCTGGCCTTATCCCTGTTGGCTGCAGAGACGTACGCCATCCGTGTAGCACACATTCTTGCCTTTCACTCTCTCCGTCAGGGGCCTGCAGAGCCTGCAGCTGATTACTGGCGATGCGCCATGCGCATCTATACGCGCCTTGGGACTTCCGGAGGCACACAGCTGTGGGCGCTCCGTACGATGATGCTCGGAGTTCGCCTTGAGTATACTGACATCTTCACACGGTACAGCGACGCTGTCCTTGAGCCTTTTTCAGCCACTCTGCGGCTTCTCCCTTGGGCGCATCAGCTCTTCCTCCAGGTGACTTCAGCTCGCGAGGCAGCCGTGGCCCATCAAGAGACTTCCCTTGCTGCAGCAGTCGTCGCATCACCACCATCATCCCTCCTGCAGTCTCCTTCTTCATCCTCCATCACGTCCTAGTCTTCCTCCTACTCTTCGGCCCCGCCCACACCAACTCAGACACAGGGTGTTATAGCAGTAGCTCAGGGGAAGAAGAAGAAGGGGAAGCGGGGACCAGGTCTGCAGCAGTCACAGCAACAGTCGCCCTCCAGTGGTAGCAGTGGACGTTCCGTTCACTGCTACAACTGTGGAGGCACCCATCGCTACATCGAGTGCCAGCAAACGCTCGACTGGACGCGGATTTTTTGTGGGCTCCAGGCTACAGACGCCCTCCGTTCCACGTCTAGCACGTCATCCTCGTCATCCTCCGGACGCGTGGCGACCACGACTGCAGCCGTTCCTGCTTCCCCACCGGCGAGTAGCAGTAATCCGGACCCACGCGACCGCACCATCGCCGAGCTCTGACACCTTCTGGTGCTCCGCTTTCAGGGAGGTGCGAGTGTGTTGTCACAGCCGAGTGATTCATTGAGTGTCGGTCCGTCTGTTCTTGTGGCTCGGGATGACTTGTGTGGGGGGGCACAGTCGGCATGTGATGATGATGGACCTCACTATACAGATTGGATTCATGAGTCTCACCTTTGTGCCCTTTGTCGTTTCTCCCCACCTGCTGCCCAGCATCCGTCTGAGGCCGAGTGTTCCATTGCCCGTTGTACAATGACGTCCTTTAGTCGTGATTCAGGTGGCACTTGGATCATCGATTCTGGTGCCACTCATCACATGACGTGTCGTCGTAGTGATTTTGTTATCGGCCCTGTTGCGTCTGTTTCTTCCGTCCGCACAGGCTCTGGTCAGTCCTTGCTAGTCCAGGGTGTTGGGGTCGTGCGTTTCGATGGTCCGTCTGGCCCCTTGTATCTCTCCGAGGTGCTGTTTGTGCCTGACCTTGAGCTGAGTTTGCTTTCTGTACGTGCTTGCACACTGATGGGACTCTCTATGGAGCACACTGCCGAGTCCGCGGCTGTGACTGCCATTGACACTCGCAGCGTGGTTTTGTGTGCCTCTGTTGTGGATAACCTGTACTGTGTCTCTCGGACTTCTGCTCCTTGCTCCTCTTCTCCTTCAGCTCGTGTTTCTGTCACTGGTGTCCTGTCTTCTGAGCACCAGCGATTGCTTCATTGTCGTCTGTGTCATGTGGGCTCCGACACTGTGTCGAAGCTCGTTCGGACACAGCCCGCTCTCGGTCTTGATGCGGCTTCTTTGGAGAAGCCGCACAAGACCGACTGTCTCTTCTGCGCCCAGGGAAAGATGTATCGCTGCACTTACCCTAACTCTCGTTCTTGCGCACTTCGCCCTCTTGAGTTAGTCCATTCGGACCTTCTTGGTCCTCTTCCTGTCGAGTCTTTGTCGAATAGGGGTCGATACGTCCTGACTCTGAGTGATGACTTCACCCCGATGCGGTGGATCTACAGCCTGCGCCAGAAGAGTGACGTCGCTCTCGGGATTCTCCTCTGGCTAGTGATGGCTGAGCGTCAGTCCCGCCACACACTACACAACTTTCGCTCGGATTGTGGCGGCGAGTTTCTTGGCGCGATGGATAGCTTCTTCGCCAAGCACGGGATTTTTCACCAGGTCTCCGCTCCTGCTACTCCTCAGCAGAATGGTGTCTCTGAGCGTTGGAACCGCACCATGGAGGATGCGGTTCGCGCTATGCGGTCCAAGTGTGGTCTCCCAGAGTCCTTCGCTTTTGAGGGCTTTGCCTACATGACTTGGGTCTGGAACCGCCTCCCGCACGGTCCACTTCGAGACCACGTTACACCGTATGAGCTATGGTTTGGCCACCGTGCTGACCTTCGTCTCGCTCGTGTCTGGGGGGTCCTTGGATCCCGTGTGGTACACCGAGGGCCAGCAGGGCTCCAAGGTCTCACCGCGGGGTCGCTTGTGTGCGTTTGTAGGCATCTCCCCGCGATCGAAGGCCTGGCGCTTTTAGGACCCTTACCCATCGTCGTATTGTTGAGTCACGCAACGCGCTCTTCTTTGAGTCCCTCACCTACCGTGATCTTACGTCGATTACGTCACTATCTGTCACGCACATCCCTACGCGTGAGGTTTCTGGCCGGATGGGGAGGTCTTTGCGTGTGAGCACCCCTCGCCAGGCTGATGCGTCCGTTCGAGCTCCCTCCACTCCACGGTCTCCGGCTCTTGATGACCCAGCGATGATCGCTATCCGCCCAGAGACCTCTCTAGCACCACCGGCTTCTACCCCGGTTCCCTTGCCTCCCTCAGGTACCCATGATCCTACACCTGTGCATACTCCTGTGTCCGCCGGCACTCCTACCTCTGTGTGTGGCCCTCCCTCACCTGCCCCTATTGTCACATCAAGTCCCGTGTCTCCCACACACGCATCTCCTCGCACGGCATCACCAGCTCCCTTGCCTGAGCTCTCCTCGATTGTGATTGTGCCCGTTCCTGGGCCTGAGGTGCGCCCCTCGAGCCAAGAATACTCCCGTGAGCCTTGCGGTCGTCTTCGACCATTGGACTCCAGAGCTCAGCGAGCATTTGTCCCTGCACCCAGGCGCTCCACTCGCAGCGTCGCGAGTGGTGACCCGGCCACAAAGACCCTAGGCCTGAGTGTCCGCACTGAGCACAGAGAGGTGCGCCCAACGTGTCCCGTAGGGCACGATCTCATCACTCGCGAGTTCCACATCGCTTGTAACACAGTAGCCGATGTTGTGGTCGTCAGACCTAGCACTGAGGCATACGCTCTTGCCACGCAGAGCTCTCCTTCTTTGGCGCCTGACCCGGGCACACTGAGGGAAGCTCTCTCATCAGAGGATGCTGACGCTTGGCGTGCTGCATGCCAGGATGAGCTTCTCGCCATCCGAGAGCATGGAGTTTACGAGCTAGTCGACCTTCCACCTGGGAGGAAGGCTATTCAGATCAAGTGGGTCTTTCGCAAGAAAGTGAAGCCAGATGGCTCACTAGAACACCACAAGGCTCGCTTGGTCGTCAAGGGGTACTCTCAGATTGAGGGCATTGATTACACTGACACCTTTGCCCCTGTCGGCCGTATGACCTCAACTCGAGCTCTGTTCGGTGTAGTGGCGCAACATGACTGGGAACTACACCAGATGGATGTGAACAATGCGTTCCTCCATGGCTCTCTGGATGAGGAGATTTACGTGGCTCAGCCACCCGGCTTTGAGGACGGCGACAAGGTATGGCGCTTGCGTAAGTCCTTGTACAGCCTCAAGCAGTCTCCTCGGTGTTGGAACCATGAGATCACTTGCACCCTCACTCGTGCGGGATATGTACAGAGCGAGGCAGATCCCTCTCTCTTTATCCGCCGGACGCCAGAGCGATTCACCGCCATCCTGGTATATGTCGACGACCTTCTGATAGCTTCTCCTTCACTGGAGGCCGTGAAGGAGGCCAAGGCCGTCCTCCAGACTACCTACAGGATGAAGGACCTTGGTCCTGCAGCGGTGTTTTTTGGCATGGAGATCGTACGAGACCGCAGACGTCGTACTCTGCTACTGCACCAGGCCCGAAATGCACGTGTTGTGGGTGAGCGCTTCAGCGACCTCCTCGGTGCTGTGCCCACGGCTTCCACACCTCTCACACCCGACGGGCAGGATGCCTTGAAGGTGGAGGATCCCACACAGCTGGGGGAGACAGTGGATGTGACCCTGTACCTCCGTCTCATCGGATCTCTGATGTACCTGGCCACTACCAAACGTCCGGACATCGCATTCGCCCTCAACCTCCTTGCCTAGTTTTCGCAGGCTCCACGTGCTAGAGCCCTTCATGCGGCTGTGCGAGTGGTGCGGTACGTGGTCTCCACACCGTACCTCGGACTCTGCTTTCGCAGGCAGTGTTCGGTAGTCCTTGACTGCTACACTGACAGCGACTGGGCCTGGAGCCCAGACGGACGCTGTCGCACCGGTTACGTGTTCTGACTCGGTGATACCGCTGTGTCCTGGCGCAACGGGAAGCAGGGTTGCATTGCACGTAGCTCATCGGAGGCAGAGTATGTCGCTCTGGGTGCAGGCGCTGCTGAGGCGGTATGGCTGTAGCGCTTGTTCCTTGAGCCGGGTCAGTCAGTACCCGCCATTGTGCTTCGTTACAACAACCAGAGTGCTCTTGCCATTGCGCAGAACTCTGGTGTCATCCATGCTCGCACGAAGCACATTGCAGTGGAGCATCACTTTGTGCGTGACCTGGTAGAGCAACACGAGATCTCCGTCATTTGGGTTGGCACTGACATACAGCGTGCTGACTTTTTGACGAAGGCACTAGCACGCGGAAAGTTCCTTGTGGCCATTCGTTCTGTCGGGCTTCGCCCCTTGCCTGAGAGTGGTTGAGTGTGGGGTGTTGTGGTGGCCATTCGTTCTGTCGTTGCACGCGTTGTTGTACTCGTTTCAGTGCTGCACGTGTATGGACATGCGTACCATCGGGTCATGGGGGAGTGTTGTGATTTGTGACGTTCCTGTCGACCTGTACAGTTTACTGTGACCACTCGGCCGTGTCCATACTCGTGCAGATCCCTNTTCTTGACGAAGGCACTAGCACGCGGAAAGTTCCTTGTGGCCATTCGTTCTGTCGGGCTTCGCCCCTTGCCTGAGAGTGGTTGAGTGTGGGGTGTTGTGGTGGCCATTCGTTCTGTCGTTGCACGCGTTGTTGTACTCGTTTCAGTGCTGCACGTGTATGGACATGCGTACCATCGGGTCATGGGGGAGTGTTGTGATTTGTGACGTTCCTGTCGACCTGTACAGTTTACTGTGACCACTCGGCCGTTTCCATACTCGTTCAGATCCCTTATGCGGACCCAGGCAGTACCGGTGCGTCATCTGGTGGCGGACTACCAGCTTGGAGCTGACCGACGACCGTTCCAGAGCTCTAGACGGTACCCGGGACTTCTTGCATTTTTTCTGCAGCACGCATGACTTTATCGGTGGATTGGCCGTGGGCCCGATTTGCATGTTTTGCATTGTGTGTCCACCGTTCGATGCCGGATGCATGGATGTGACCAGTCGTAGCGTCCGGCTTGTGATTCTGCACGTCTAGGTTCAGACGACGTAGTATTCTGACATATGTGCGCAGAGTTCCGGCAAAAACAGTGGTTTTGGGCCGGTTCTGGGACAGATTTTGCACTGCCGCGTGCGACACCCGCCGTGCGCCGTGGCAGGTACTTATGCCATGGATCTGTCATTTGCGATTTCTCTCTGCAAATGCTATAGAAGCATTCAGACACTTTGCATTGTGTCCCCTAGCCAAACTACATTGCCGTTGCGTGCACGACCTGTGACTATAGTCACCGTCTGATCAGGCACTGACGCATGGTTAACGGAAGAGTTGCTAGGAAGCTTCCTTGCATCTTCTCACTTGCGAGAGTGT
Organism: Penium margaritaceum; assembly: GCA_023375785.1. Classification (NCBI taxonomy): domain Eukaryota; kingdom Viridiplantae; phylum Streptophyta; class Zygnematophyceae; order Desmidiales; family Peniaceae; genus Penium; species Penium margaritaceum. The sequence continues at coordinate 52,066 of SZWC01014172.1, read as the reverse complement.
GTGGCTCTGTTGCTTGCTTCAGCAACTTCGCGTCCCCATCCGCTGCATCACCTTGCGTTGTGACAACCAGAGCACCAAGGCCATGTCCAGCACGATGGCATGCATCACACACGCACGAAACACATCAATGTTGAGCATTGTTTTCTGCGTGAGTGCATTGCTGCAGGTGATGTCCAGATCGTCTGGGTCGACACACGACAGCAGAGAGCTGACTTCCTCATGAAGGCACTCAGTAGTAACGTCTTCAAGGCAGTTGTGCATGCTGTTGGGTTGTTGTGTCCGCGTGATGATCCTGGGTGAATGGTTGTCCCCTGTATTTGTACAGTCGCATGTCACGTTTCGTGAAGCCTGTGTTTGGCTGTCAGTTTGGACTTGTGTGTGTCGGCTGTGGGTCATGGGGGAGTGTTGGTTTGTGTGCCTCAGACACGTTGTGACCTCTGGCCTCGCTGCACACTCACCGCACTGACGCAGGTGACTGATGCTGGAGGCACTTCTGGGCTGACGCCGTAGCTCAAGTGGAAGTGACTCGTGGACATGCAGAGAAGACGACCTAGAGCCACTCACAGGATTGAGAGTTCCTGAGAAAGTGCGTAGAAGCTTCCTAGCAACATGGCCGCTGACCGGGCGTCAATGCCTAGTTAGACGGTGACGACAGTCACAGCTCGTACACACAACGGCAAGAATTTGGCTAGGAGACACAAGTCAAAGTGTCAGAATGCTTCAATATAGCATATGCAGAGAGAAATGACAACTGACAGGTCCAGGGCATAAATACCTGCCGCGGCGCACGGCGGGTGTCGCACGCGACAGTCCAAGAGCTGTCCTAAAACCGGCCCAAAAACACTGTTTTGGCCGTAACTCTGCGCACACATGTCAGAATCCTACGCCGTCTGAACCTAGACGTGCAGAATCAAAAGACGCACGCAACGACTGGTCACATGCATGCATCCATCGACTGACAGCGAGTATACAATGCAAAAACATGCAAATGGGCCTCATGCCCAGTCCGCCGAAAGGCGCCTGCAAGACGTAGAAGGCACAGCAAGGAGTCCCGGTGACATCTGGGGCTCTAGAACAGTGGTCGGTCAGCTCTAGACGGGTAGTCCGCCGCCTGTCGTCGCGC
>SZWC01014171.1:42699-57819 GCA_023375785.1 Penium margaritaceum | reverse complement strand
GGGCTGTACGAGTCGCCCGGCATCACCTGCTCCGAGTGCTTGCCGCTGAACGGCGTGCCGTGGCCCGACCAGTCGTCCTCCGTCTCGCGCCCGCCCTTCAGGAGATAGCAGCGCACGCCCTTCTTAAAGCCGGTCGGAGTGAGGCGGCCGGTGGCCGACTCGGCGTCGAAGTACTGGTACACCCAGCACCCGGTCGTGACGCGGCACTCGTCGCAGCACGCGCGCAGCGACGTGGCGGTGGAGTGCTTGAGCACGTAGCCAATCTCGCTGAAACTCTCATAGTTGACGGAAGGGCCACCCTTCTCGTGCAGGAGAACCTGCTTCTGCCGGTTGCTGTAGCGCTTGTTGTACAGTCCCATCCAGAACCCGAGCCGCGTGTCCCACGTCGCGGGCAGGTCCTTGTTGAAGAGCGGCTTGGCCACAGGCGGTGGGTTGCGGAGACTGCGGCAGAGGTCTTTCGAGCAGCCGTACGGCGGAACAGCGCACCCGATGACGCAGGGCAGAACGAGGCAAAGCGCCGCGAGGGCCACGAGGACTGAGGTCGCCGCAGAAGCCATGGTGAAAATGAAAGCGACGCGACAAATGGAATCCTGTTCAGATCGGAGGAGAGGGGCGGAAGGCTTCAAGTCTAGGAAGATGATTCAGTTGAATCGACTTGCCAGTGGCGGACCTTGGTTGGACAGACTAAGTCCCACGCCGCGCTTTATAGGTATCGCTGCTCTCAACCATGGTGACTTCCAGTCGCAAGTCGTAGCGACGTCGCCCGAATCGGCGGCAGGAGGTCTCCGCTACGCGGCCTCTCGGAGGCGTCGCGATGCGGGCTGAGGGCTTGCCCGCTGCGCGCTTGCGATCGAGGGAGACTGTCCGAGCGAGGCGCGCTCTGGGTCCCCTTCGCGACGACGGCCATAGGGAAGCCACAAGGACTGGAAGAGCTCAGGTGGTTCAGTGGCACCTCTCGTTACTCGGTGGCATCTTTCTTTACTCATGAATCGTGAAACGTTTATATTGGTCTCGCGACTCATTGATGCCAAGGCAGCATCGGTTCACAGATCCAGAGCGATGAAACTGGTATTTCAACGTACAAACATTTCATGATTATACGGAAAATTCTTGTTTTCGTGAAACACAACTTATTCAGGTAAAAGACCATGCTGGTGACAGCACTTCGGACGTCCCAAACCCACCGCAAACCCTTTATCCGGTGAGCTGTTCAGGTGGGAGGCGATAAGCGGCCACAAGCGCCAGCGGCCGTCCAGACCGAAAGTCGGAGTTCCGCTTGGACCACCTGGGTAAGGTTAACTGTAGCACGAGTTTGTTTAGGATCGGTTTGGATGGATTATCATTGGTTTTAATATATGGTCGGGGCTGAAAAGGGGCAAACAAGTCCGAGGCCATGACCAGACCAGTCGCCACTACATTCAGCGATGATGTGACCATGGGGACATAGCGAGCGCCTACTCTAAAATATTGCCTTTCAAATATGCCAACGTTAGCAATAACCGAGTTCATCCACCGGTCAATCGCGTAAACGCCTGATTCCGACCTCACGTGAACCTTTCACTCAACATGTCACCCCAATAGCGAGCTTCCAAGGGCCCATGTCCTTTGAAACAAATAGACTGGATTTTAACGTCAACATATGTTAGAACCGACAAATCACCTTAAAAAACGCTAAACGAAACAGAGCCTTCAGTCAAACCATCATCAAAGTTCAAGCATGAGCGCTTTTGGTGAAGGATAAACGAACTTTTCGGAAACTTTGACGGCCTGCATTACTGTAGCGGGAGGGCCGGTTCGGCCCTCCAACCTCGCTGAAGCGAGGGGTGGTTGCGCACCACCCCTCGCGTCAGCGAGGGCTGGCCGGCAGCCAGCACTTCGCTAGCTGCCGGCCAGCTCGCTGCCGGCCGGCTGGACGGCCGGCAACCGGCCAAGTGGCCGGCCGTCCACCGGCCGGCCAGCCACCAGCCGGCCAGCCACCAGCCGCCGATCGCGGCCTCAGCCCGATCGGCGGCTGAGAGGCCACGAGGGCCTCGAGGACGAGGCCTCGTGGCCTCGTGCCCTCGCCCCCCCCTCGCCCTCCTTGCAAACGAGCAAGAGAGCACACGGGATAGGGGGAGCGAGGGTGAGGTCAAATTTGATGGCGCAAAATCGCCAGCGTGCCTCGCACGCGACGATTTCGCGCCAAAACGACAAAACGAAACTCGAAGTTCGTTTACGACGAACTTCGACGTAAAACAAACAAAATAACTCGTGCGAACACACGAGTTCGAGGTAAAAACCCCCGGTTTGGGTCCCAAAACCAGGGATTTGGTTAAAAACAGAAATGGGCCTCCGGAGACTCGAAATATTCGAGTCTCCCTGCTCTGGGTCGTTGATGACGATTGCCCCTCAGTCTTGCGAAGGGGGTAAACCCCTGACGCGGACTGAGAACGACATTCTGCGAACTCCAACGACGACTTCAGAGCACGAGCTGAAGATCCAGCCCGTTACAGTGGTTCTCAGAGCCAGACGACCCTCGCGACCAAGGGTTCGATGGAAACGGCGGCTACGACATAGATAAAACGCCGCCGGCAGCTACAAGCAGTAGTAGAAACGCCAGAAGGAAATGCGGCATCTATACTTCACGGATTGAAGCGCCGTAAAGTGCGTTAGAGAGCTTGAAAAAAGCTGTACTTGGTGGAGACTCTTTCTTTTAGCCTCTCCTCACTTCCAGAGTGCTAGGAAGATTTTTGTGGGGCGGGGTGGGGAGTCCCCACCCTAAAAAACCACAAAATCCTCTCCATTTTCAACGCTCCTTCAAAACCCCTTCATCCAAAAATTGGGACAGTGCCCCTCCCCAAGCTTAGGGACTCTCACGGCCTGAGAGCACCCTAAAAAGAAGAAGGGCGACACCTTGGGGACTTTTGGCGGCTCCCCAAACGCCGCCGGCTCAACGAGGACGCCGCCAAGGGACGCGAGACGTGACAAGAAGACGCAAGAAGAGAGCAAGGAAGACCAGAAGACAAAAAGACAAGAAGACAAGAAGAAAAGTAGTCTTTTTGTTCTAGACCTTGTACTTGCTTCTCTTCTTGCTCTTTGTCTTAGTTTTGTGAGCGGTACTCACACTTCTTGTTACTCCCTAGTATTTTGATTTTCTATTTTCCTAGATCCTAGTTCCTACCAAGTGCCGTGAGTCATGGCCTAGGAGGACTAGTTTCTAAACCCACGACCTTGTGCCGACGTGGCGGCCTAGGAAAATAGAAATTTAAATTGAAATTGCCTCACCGATCGTGAGAGAAACGTCTTAAGAGGCGATTCCTCCTCGTTGTGGGGTGATCCTCACAACGACGTTCACGTGCTAGTTGCACGAGCGACGGGATGGCAAGTGCCGGACCGTCTAAGGCCAACAAGGGCAAGGTGGTGACGTTCTCACCACTTGGCGGACTCCAAGTTTTAGGAGCGGTCGCCGCGAGCACGGTTGCCAACCCAAAGGTAACCGTACCGCCTAAGGCAACCGTGCCGCCTAAGGCAACCGTGTCGCCGAAGGCAACCGTACCGCCTAAGGCAACCGACGCCAACCTCGGCGACACCGAGAAGCGTGCGGAGGCCGCAAAGGTGCTCGACGAGCACGTCGACGCGCACATGGGCGACCCCCATACGACGGACGACGCGATGGAGGAGGATCTTCCGGAGGAAGACCCCGACGAAGAGCACGACGCCGACGATGGCGAAGGCGATGAGGATCGCGACCATCGCCATCGTCGTGCGGCGAACTCGAGCCGATTGCTCCAGAAGGAAAAGGCGCCCGCCGCATCGCCTGAAGCTGCCGACGGCAGCAAGACAGCCGAGAGCAGCAAGGGCACTGAAAGCAGTCACACGGGAAGTTCCCGCGAGAACGAGCCGGACGACGATGCCATAAAAGCAATTCGCGATGGCCGTCGTAGGCTTGCGGAGTTTGCTGAAGAGGCGGCAGGCCGACTGAAGATCACCACCGACGGTGGAGATACGGCACCACTTGGAGGAATGGGGGCAGACCCCCCTTCCTACGATGTGGCCGCGATGGGGCAGGGCAGCGTCCACTCGAGCGTCGTCGCCGACGATAGTCTCCTCCGAAAGGTGGGACTCCTTGGAGGAGTGTACGCGAACCGTACCCTCTTGCAGTGGGTAAGGGTGCACGGACAACGCGAGGCCCTGGAGGCTATCGTCGATGCTCTGACGACATCAGAGCTCAAGTTCACGTTCACCAACCTGCTCGCCCACGTCGGGCAGAGCATCACGGACCTTGACTGTGATCGCCAGCTGTAGCGCTTGGCCGCCCATGAGGCAAGCCGCCGATGCAACGACCTCGACAAGGCGTTGCAGAGCGTGACCCAGGTGCGGATGCAACAACAAGCGCAGCGTGCCGCAGCTGCGGATGCCACTGCCGGTGGCAGCGACGACTTGCCTACCTCGACGACTTGCCTACCTCGACGACTTCAGGGTCGGTTATGAACACGTCCTTCCTCCACAGTGTGGAGATCTTCTGGAAGGGCGTGAAGCTGACCGACAGGCTGAACCGCATGGAGCACGTTCTACGTGTCCACAAGGTTCCACTCAGCCAGCGGGACGACCTTGCCACGACTCGACTTGAAGACAAACTCTTCAAGTACGTGGTCAAGGAGTGGACTGCGCAGCAGCCGCACCTCGAGTGGCAGCCCATGCCGTGGGAGACTTTCTTCGCAATCATGCACAAGAAGTGCACCCAACGTGAGGAGGCGCAGCGCGCCTTCCACAAAATCAAGGACTTCAGGCAGCTGGGCAGCTCGCTCAAATCCTACTTGAGCGAGTTCACCACACTCGTGGAGGAAGCCGAAAGCTTCACCGAGGGCGATGGTACTCAGACGTTCAAGTACCCGGAGTGCATGCTGCTGGAGTACTTGCGTGATGGTCACGCCAGCGAGAAGCTGAAGGACAAGACCACCACGACAGCCACTGGCCAAGCTTGGACAAGCTGGAGGGCGTTGCACGACTACATGAGCGAAGTGTATTCGGCGAACCTGAAGCACTACTCTAATGCACGGCCGAACGCACATGCACAGCAAGGTCGTGACATGCGCGTGGACGCTGCAGGGGCTGGTGGGTCAGCTGGACAACGAGGCGGGGCCAAGGGCAAGCAGCCTACAAACCCTCCAGCCAAGAAGGGTGGCGGACACAAGGGTCCCAACAACAAGCGCAGCCACAAGAATGACGAGCTGCAGGCGGGGCGTGAGCGTCGCAACGCAGCCTTCCGCGAAGGGCTCTGCCACAACTGCATGCAGCCGGGCCACTTTAGGGCTCAGTGCCCTGAGGCTGCTGGTGGTGGACAAGAGGCTGCGGCGCTAGCTGCAGCAGCAGCACCTCGTGGGGATGGTGCAGCAGGAGGCCGCGGACAAGGCCGTGGACAGGGTCGCGGTCGCGGCAATGGGCCCGGCCGTGGTAACCGTCAGGGCCGTGGGGCGGGTTTTCCCCACCCCTGAGTGACGTCAGTGGGGACCACTCAGGGGTAAAACCGGATCACGAGTGTGAGTTCATGTTTTCAGATGAGGATGTTAAACAATTTGAGTTTTTGACGAGTTCAAATTTCTCTGTTGTTTTCTCCCCTCTCATTGAACCTCATTCTGCACTTGCTGATCGACATTTCCCACTAAATCTTACATCACCAGACGAGATGCATGACCGAACCTGCTTAGTGGTGGCGACACCAACCACTGTGCAAGAGTTGTGTAACACAGTGATTGAAGCAAACGCCCTCAAAGCGATGAGCTCGATCACATTCGCAGTACCTTTAGTCGACGATTTCGACCCAGTCAAATTTAAAGATTGGAAGGTGCTAGCCGAATTCACACGTGCCCACAAGATGTGGACTCGAGTGGGTGAATCATGGGAGTTGTGACGCCCGTCGTACAGATTCCGTGTTTATCACAAACTCGGCTTACCGTCGTCGAGTCTGTTCACTCGGAAGAGTGGAGGCAACATGACGATGCAGTTCAAAGGACACCTAGCTGATGCTCACGTGAACGTACTTGCTGACATTGGAGGGGACGACTCTTTTGTTAGCCTTGGCTTTACCCGCCAGGTTGGCCTGAAGTACGAGCCATCGAATGGCGCAGTTGTTGTCGGTGATAACCATGCCTACCCATGATCGGTACTTGTAAAGCAAAAATTTGTATTCAAGGGTACACACAGAGTGTCACGTTGAAGGTACTCAACCTTCTTGACCCGTTTGACGTGGTGCTAGGCGATCCTTGGCTCCGTGACAACAAGGCTCTAATGTGCTTTGAATCAAAGCGTTTGATCCTCCGAAAAGGACAACGCCGCTTTACGTTGATTCCGAGTACGGAATTATCACCGACCCGACTCAAAGTCCATGTCAGCTTGTCTGCAATGCAGGTCAAGAGACGTATTCGACAAGGTTGTCAATACTTCTTGGCTCAGCTGCAGAAAGTGGAGGACGACGTGACGGAAGACACGCCACAAGAGATCAGATCTCTATTGGCGGAGTTCTCGGATGTATTCCAAGACCCACCGGCTGGGCTTCCACCAGAAAGACAAATGGGCCACACGATTCCGCTACAACCGGAGGCGACTCCTCCGTTCAGACCCATGTATCGCCTTAGTCCAGCAGAAAGGCGAGAGGCCGAACGCCAAATCAAAGAGTACCTTGCAAAAGGATGGATCGAGCCAAGTAGCTCGCCGTACGGTGCGCCGATCCTTTTTGTGAACAGAAAGGACGGGGGTTTACGCATGTGCATGGATTACCGGGCGTTGAACAAGCTGACGGTGAAAACTCGATTTCCCTTACCGCAGATTGAGGACCTTTTTGACCAACTCCATGGCGCAAAAGTATTTTCGTCCTTGGATTTGTCTCAAGGGTACCATCAAATCCGCATCACGGAAGATGATGTACCCAAAACCGTGTTTCGAACGCACATGGGACACTATCAGTTCCAAGTATTGTGCTTCGGGCTTACAAATGCCCCGGCAACCTTCCAAGGAGAAATGAACCGAACGTTCGCCAAGCAACTCGGACAGTTTGTCTTGGTTTACCTGGATGTCATCCTGGTTTTCTCCAAATCCATGGAAGAGCACACACAACATCTGCGCGAAGTTCTCCCAATCCTTCGGGAACAGAAGTTCTATGCGAAAGTGAGCAAGTGCAAGTTTGCACAAGATGAGCTCGAATACCTCGGACACATCGTCGGTAAGGACGGCATCCGTGTTGACCCACGGAAAGTCCAAGCCATTGTGGACTGGCCACGCCCCAAAAATGTTGGGCAGATTCGGTCTTTCCTCGGCCTTGCAAACTACTTTCGACGGTTTATGCAAGGGTATTCGACCCTGGTAGCACCGCTAACCAGGCTCACGTGACAAGACGTGCATTGGGAATGGACATCTGATTGCGAGAACGCTTTTCTCAAAGTCAAAGAGCTTCTATCCACAGTGCCCGTCCTAGCTCTTCCGGATCCATCGCAACCGTGGGAGGTTCGATGTGATGCGTCGGTAGTAGGACTTGGAGCCGTCCTCATGTAGAATGGTCACCCAGTTGCGTATGAGAGCCGAAAGCCCATCCTCGCGGAAACGCGGTACACGACTGGGGATCAAGAGCTCCTTGCGGTTGTACACGCTTTCAAGATGTGGCGTTGCTACCTCGAGGGTGCTGAAGGGGGTGTGACGGTCGTGACCGACCATAATCTATTGGTGTTTTTCCAAACGCAACCGAACCTGTCAAGACGACATGCGCGTTGGAGCGAATACCTGAATCGATTCTCGTTCACATGGGAATATCGGCCAGGACGCATCAATGTGGCTGATCCACTAAGCCGACAGGCTATGGAAATTAAAGCAACCACCGAGGTCAGTGGGTGTTTTATGGCCATTGCAACAGCAACCGTACAACCACCAGATCCCCCTGCACCTCTGCGGCAACCACCACGAGAGATTATCCATTACAACGGTTTTGTAAACAGGATCCGGATGGGATACTGTGTGGATTCTTGGTTTCAAGACTCTCAAAATTTGGACAAGAATGGCTTGGTGGAGGCCGCAGGAATCTTCTGGCACGGAGAACAAGTTGTTGTGCCAAACTCGGGAGACCTTTGAGCAAAGGTTATCTCCCAGTTCCACGACCCGCCGGTCGCAGGTCACGTGGGACCCCGAAAGACCGGACACGCACTCTCGGACCACTATTGGTGGCCAGGGTGGAGTGTCGATGTCCGTAAGTATTGCATGACATGCAACCCATGTCTTCGGAGGAAGGCTAGTAACAAGAAGCCTGCTGGACTCCTCCAGCAGCTTCCCATCCTTGGGACTCCATGGGAGTGCGTCAGCATGGACTTCATTACTAGTCTTCCGGACACGGCCCGTGGCCACGATGCAATACTAATGGTTGTGGATCTTTTGACGAAGATGACACATTTCATTCCTACAACCACTGACGTGAACGCAGAGGAGACCGCTCGTCTCTTCTTTGAGGGCGTTGGAAAGTACCACGGCTTGCCGTTGCGCATTATCTCCGATCGAGATTGAAAATTTGCTAGTAAGTTCTGGCAAAGGATGCACGAATACTTCGGCAGTGAATCGCAAATGTCGACAGCATTTCACCCTCAAACTGACGGACAAACAGACAAACGCATGAATCGCACTCTGGAGCAGATGCTCCGCATGTACGTAGACCCTGCCATGCATGATTGGGACGAATTCCTAGCACCGACAGAGTTTGCGGTGAAAAACTCGGTGAACGAGTCCACACATTTCACACCGTTCGTGTTTAATAGTGGTCGGCATCCGGTGGTACCCTCTTCATTAGTGAAGAGTGGGAGTACAGGAGGGCAGGTTCCTTCTGCTCAAGCCTTTGCCGAGCGCATCGACTCCTTGTTACAGGAGGCGAAGGGTCACCTTCAAGCAGCTCGGCAGCGACAAAAGGCATATGCCGACAAAGGTCGCCGAGAGGTCTCGTTTGACATCGGTGAAAAAGTGTTGTTTAGCACTAAAAACCTTCGGCTAAAGTCGCCAGGGGCAAGAAAACTTCTACCGAAGTGGATTGGGCCGTTTTCCATTGTGGCACGCATCAGGCCAGTGGCATACCGATTGCTACTTCCGTCGAGTATGAAGATACATGACGTGTTTCATGTGAGCCTGCTGGCTCCATACACGGCAGAAGGAACCGTTCAGCCACCGCCATTAGTCCTGGCTGCCGACGGCCAATACGAGGTCCTTTGCCTACTCCAGCACCGAGAACGTACTCTTCGGTCGTGCATTGTCAGGGAGTACCTCGTTCATTGGGTCGGTTGTAGACCTGAACATAATTCATGGGAGCCCGAATCTCGGTTGCCCACAAGGGTGCTCAACGAGTACTGGAGCGAGCTTGCAGCTCGCACAGATCGACGCGTGGCAGGAGGTACCACCTGAACGCGGAAAAGTGAACAACATTCCCACAGAGGAGCATTCATGGACAGCGACCATAGGAGGTTGGGGACGCCCAACATGGTTGTCGCGCGGACGCTCCAGCCTAAAGGGGGGAGGCTGATAGCCGTGCTGACGTTCAAGCTGCAGCTTAGGTCTAAGTACCATGCACATGTTCATGTTTATCTGGTGATTGAAATTATTAATTTTCTTTCACAATGTTGATGACTCACTGACTAGCAATCCTGCTTGTTGTTCATGAACCGGGACGGTTCATAATTAGTGGGGAGGAATGTAGCGGGAGGGCCGGTTTGACCCTCCCATCTCGCTGAAGCGAGGGGTGGTTGCGCACCACCCCTCGCGTCAGCGAGGGCTGACCGGCGGCCAGCACTTCGCTGGCCGCCGGCCAGCTCGCTACCGGCCGGCTGGACGGTCGGCGGCCCGCCAAGTGACCGGCTGGCGACCGGCCGGCCAGCCACCAGCCGCCGATCGCGGCCTCAGCCCGATCGGCGGCTGAGAGGCCACGAGGGCCTCGAGGGCGAGGCCTCGTGGCCTCGTGCCCTCGCCCCCCCTCGCCCTCCTTGCAAACGAGCAAGAGAGGACGAGGGATAGGGGGAGCGAGGGTGAGGTCAAATTTGCTGGCGCGAAATCGCCAGCGTGCCTCGTACGCGACGATTTCGCGCCAGAAGGACAAAACGAAAATTGAATTTCGTTTACGATGAAATTCGACGTAAAACAAACGGAATAACTCGTGCGAACACACGAGTTCAAGGTAAAAACCCCCGGTTTGGGTCCCAAAACCAGGGGTTTGGTTAAAAACGGAAATGGGCCTCTGGAGACTCAAAATATTCGAGTCTCCCTGCTCTGGGTCGTTGATGACGATTGCCCCTCAGTCTTGCGAAGGGGGTAAACCCCTGACGCGGACTGAGAATGCCATTCTGCGAACTCCGATGACGACTTCAGAGCAGGAGCTAGAGATCCAGCCCGTTACAATTACCCAAGCGGCAGTCCAGCTGTTGAGGTCGGCGTGTAACTTCAAACACCTGTGTCAGGTTTGAGTTGTTACTTCCCTAAAGTACACGAGTCCCAGAACTCCACAAGTGGGAATTTCCATCATTACATTCATGGCCCACTGCGCGTTGACCTCAAGCTTTTTACGCCGTTAGGCCAAGGGCATGTTGGCTAGCTGCCACGACCTCCATTGTTCTATGGGCACTTCGACCTCCGAGCCTTGGTTGCTCGCGCGGTTGGATGCGGGGACCTGTTTCGATATCTGACCAACCCTTCGGCCCCGCCGGCCAATCTGACCAACCAGAGGGCCCGGTCGCCCAATCTCGAAAACCACAGGGCCCTTCGGCTATGTACTGGCAGTCTCAGGCTCGATCGTGCTACATCGGTGGCCAGCGTTCGCCGATGACTGTCGGTGGGTAGCGAACAATCTGGCAAACCAAATCGAACTTTTTCTTAATGTAACATCATTGAAAAAAAAACGTGTCAACAGAACAGGTTCCTATCGTGTTGTCCTTCCATAGCGCACGGTTTAGCATCTCACTAAATCGTCAAATGCGTTTTGGGCGCTTTATGTCTGTAAACTGTCATCTGCGATAGCCAGCCCGGTAACACCCTGGCTATCTCGAATTGCGTCGGCAGCTGGCGGGCCCTCTTGTTGACCGCCGCCCGAACACGGGCTCCGGCGCTGATGGATCTGGCTATGCGGGTCCTCGCGTTCAGAAGAGGCAAGAACCCGGGCCCCAAGGTCGATTTATCCTTGTTGTATTCAAGAAGTTTCGGACAACTTCGACCATCTTGTAAAAGAGTCCAAAGAAGCTTCATGAACTAAATCGATGTTACAATACTATTTGGTCGACCTCTCCATGGTGCTGGATCTTTTCAAAACCGCGCCTCGATATTCTCAAAGCCCCCCGACTTCTCGGTGGAGCTTCTCGAAGAAGCCACTCACCGTGCAACCTCACACGCGTCGCTTGGACTGAGCGCCGAGGACCCAACATATGCCTCATTCTCATTCTTGGGATTGTATGTATGTGCTGGACTCACTTGACACTTGTCATCAAAATACACTTACTACACAATACAAATTATCCATTTTTTACACATCCTCTAATCGTCTTTTATTCCGCACCTCATTCTTGTGAAACACCTATGTTTTTCTTTGTACAACACTTGATATGAGAGTGCAACGACGCGAGAGGGGCGGCCAACGCATCAACTATCTGATGAAAATCGTCGGTTTGTGGGTGGAACGCGTTCAAAAGTTGAATCCGACTTCCATACCGCATCAACAGTAAGTACCAGAAATGGCTTGTAAAACAATTGTCCCTGTCTCTTGTGATGGTGCGTGGTACACCGTGCAGTTGCACAATGTGGTTGACAAAACGTTGTGCGGTTCCCTCCGCGGTGACCGTAGATGTCGTCGGAATGAAGTGCAATATTTTGGAAAACCTGTCAAGGACCAAGAGGATGACATCATAACCTTCGGGTATCATCGCTAGTCCTGTGATGAAGTCCAACGATATGGCACCACGGTTCCTTCGGAACGGGTAATGGCTGCTATAGTTTGGGTGGTTGTGTGCATCGTGACTTCTGTCTTTTGCACGTGCCGGACATTTTGTAGAATTTGGCCATGTCGGCTTGTATCCGTTCCCACCAATAGTATTTGGCTAGCTTCTTGAGTGTCTTATCTTCACCGAATGTGTTGTAGATCACTGTTCGCGGGTACGACCACCTGTCAGGTGAATCTTCATCGCTAATAGGGTACATCAAACTAGAAATTGGTCCCGTGGTTTCCGCCATGTACATCTTAGTCGCGTGTGAATAGCGTTTCTAGATGCGGGTCTCGGCCCAACTACAAGGTTGCATAATCAGCAGTTGGATCTGGTTGGTGACTAAGTGTTGGATTTATTTTTCCAGGCCGGTACTCAATGTCATCATCAAATTTGGACTTGGGGAACTCCATCCATCGGGTTTGTCGATGAGTGAGATTCGGTTGTGTCCTTAGATGTTTTAGCGCACGGTGGTCAGTGATGACGACACATCGTTGCCATGTTAGATAGCACCGCCATGTTTTGAATGCATGCATGGCAAGCATTTCTTTCTCATGCACCGTGTACTTCAGCTCTCGTCTGTGTAGTTTGCGTGACATATACACGATTGGTTGTTCTCCACCGCTGTTTTCTTGGAGGAGAACGGATCCGATGGCCCGTTCTGAGGCATGGGCGACCATAATGTATTTCCCTGTTGGACATGGTAATCGGAGGGCGGGTGCCAAGGTCAGAGTTATTTTTAAATTTACAAATGCTTCTAGTTTTCTGTCGGCCCAGTTCCACTAGATGTTTTCTCGAGTGAGATCAGAGAGAGGTGCTGACACTCTCGCGTAATCCTTCATAATTCCATAGAAGTAATTGTAGAATCATAAAAATGCCTGGAGATCCCAAAATATTTTTTGAAATTGGCCAATCAGCAACTGCCTCCAATTTGTTTGGGTGCATGTGATTTGTCGGCCATTGATGACACGACCCTGAACCTTGATGGAATGGTGATTGAAGTCGCACTTCAAGAGTTTTCCGCAGAATTTCTCTCTTTGTGAAAATTCGAGGAAATTTTGGAGATGTTCATCGTGCTCCTCCGGATTGCGGTTGCACACCAGGTTGTTGTCGAGGTGGATGAAAAAAAAATCGTCGATACATGGCTGGAAAATGTTGGTCATCGTGGCCATGAACATAGCCGGGAAATTTATGAGCCTGAATGACATGAGCGTAAACTGAAAGTGCTGTAGCGAGTTTGGATTGTTGTCTTTTCAATGTTAGTATCAGCAATTCGGATCTGGTGATTTGTGCTCCACAGATTGATCTTTGTAAACATTTTTGCATGTCGAATTTGATCAAAGAGTTCATTGGCACAAGGTAGGGGTTACCGATTCTGGATGTCTATGCCGTCAATGCTTGATAGTCCACTCACATTCGCATTTCGCCAGTTTTCTTTTTTAAGAATGTTACCAGTGTTGCGTATGGTGATGTGGATGGTCGGATGAACCCATGCCTGAGCATCTGGTCCTGATTTTGGTTGATTTCAGTCAGCTCGTGGTTGCTCATCCGATAGGTTCCCCTGACGGTCGGTCTGCTGTCCGGCTTTAACTCGATGTGATGGTCGATGTTGCAGTTTGGTGGTAGAGTTTGTGGGAGTTCGTCCGTGAAGACATCTACAAAATCTCGGATGAGAGGTGCAAACTTCTCTAGAAGGTGCATCACTGAGCCTATGAGGCGGAGGTACAAGGTCACATCCACTGTCTCCCCTTATTGTGCCAGACGCTCAACCTTTTGGGTGGCCCAACCATTAGATGAGGTAGGAGTGGAGGCTATGGGGACCATAGCAATGAGGTTTACATATTTCTTCCCAACGACGCGAGCACAACATGCCTAAGGAGCTGCGTAGCCTTTGACTTCCAACTTGAGGGAGTCAGATCGGAGTCGCCAAGTTCGTCCAAGTAAACGTCCAAAAAAACTTGGACGTCAATTCAACTTGACCCTCTCTTAGCACCTGGGGAAATTGTAGACCGTTGTGTTCATTGGGGCCAAAGAACACTGTTTACCGAGCCCAGATTTTTAGCCTCTCATAATTCCCACAATGGTTGAAGACTCTTTCAGACAAGTCCGCCTCGCTTTGCTGGGTGGCTGGTATGCGCGGTTTGTCTTCATTGACCGTATGCATTGGATGTGATTTTCAATATGGATTCTTGGCTAACAGCCAAGAATTTATGCGTTCAGAAAGTTCGTTACATGTAGAGTGTGCGCTACCCCGGCGTGGATGTTTTGCGGCTGAAAAGTGACCAATCATGAGCCAGCATGCACATCAGGAAATGCATGATGTGAGTGCAAAACATCCTGCCTGTCCCAGGTTTCTTCACTTGCCGTACCAGATCCACCCGTCTCTTCATCGTAATCGATGAAACAAAGGGCAACCCAAGGGGTTGTAATGCGAAATCAGGATTTGTGGCATTGTGAAATTGTGGCAATCAGGATCTGTGGCAATCAAGACAGACTTTCTGGATCTCATTTATCGAATCGGCTTCCGTGGCTGGGAAAGCCAATCTCCCCACTTGTGCTAAGTTGGCTGCCTCTCCTAAGCTCACTGTCGTCACCCGGAGTTTCCTCTTTCCAGGCTCCCATCAAGTTCTTCAAACCCATCCCTGTACACGGAGGCTACCCCGAGTTATGGTTAATCACCCCACTTTTATACACTCAATAACCTATGTATACCACTGCTCCATAATCATCACTTCCTAGAAGTTTACTGGTGTGTATGCACTTGGGACATCACCATTTTCTTCGTGAACAAATGTAATTATGTTTTCAGGGATGATTTGAATGCATTTTGTTAAAGTTAAAGCAATCTGTTTACGTTTATTGCAAAATGGATTTACTTGTTTTACATCGGGCCTATTTCTGTCCTGTAACACCCTTGGGGTCATATCAGTCATGCGTAGTATTGGCTTGAAGGATAGCTCGGGACAAAGATGAATAATTGTAAGGCATCGGAACACTCATCAAATTCGCGAGGGCCATCGCCGTTATTTGCTCGATCTCGTCTCCCCCCCCCTCCCAAGTGCGAGTGAATTAGGAAAGTGTATCGGGAAGCGTATCGTGGAGATTCAGAAATATGTACACTTGCGTATTCCATTATCTCCCCCCACCCCCCCCCCCCCCC
>SZWC01014171.1:27323-39295 GCA_023375785.1 Penium margaritaceum | reverse complement strand
TTTTTTTGCACATGCCGTCGGAGTGTTTTTTTGCACATGCCGTCGGAGTTTTTTTTGCACATGCTTGACGTACTCTTCACTGTCGTGAGCTCCTCAAAGTGATCAGAGTTTGCAGCCATGGGCAAGGATGTGGTGTGGAAGGCGCAAGAGAATGAGGTGTGGCAGCTGGTTGGGATGGGTGTGTTTCGTGTGCAATTCAAGGCCGTGTTTCAGGTGAGGCTGGCGTTTCCCATTTTTCTGTCCCTATGCAAGGAAGACTCTGCAGGTGGCACTGCTGGGCTTGTCTTTGCGTCTTTGCTTGACACCACCAAGGCCCTGAAACAAGCCTGCTGTCACTCAGGGTCGATTCCGTGCTGCATGCAATCCTTAGTGGGTGAAAATTTTCCTTTAACGGTTGAGCGGGCATGGGAATGATCAGATCTTGTGCCCCGTTTTTGCAACACGTTTTTGCCACACGCAGAATTTTGGCCCCCCAAATCCGATGGCAATGAGGAGATGGCCGAGGCATGTAACACTGTCATGTGCACGCTCTTCCCAGAGAGGCGCAACCAGGACATACTGATCGGCGAGTTAGAGTGGTTTGACAACTGCCAGGTGAATCCTAAAGAGGACCCTGCAAAGGTGCGGGGTGTGTTGCAGGCCAATCCCATGGTTTAATCCAGGATGTGTTGCGCGCCAAAGGAAGCAGTGAAGCGGGCGGTATTTGGTGAGCTGCCTGCGTATACGTAGGGGGATTAAAAGTTCTTTAACGCTTTGCAAAGCGTTTCAGTAATTTCAAATTTTCAGAAATCCGGGATGTGTTGAGCGCCAAGGAAGCAGTGCAGTGAACCTCGGAGCAGCTATGCTGCAGCACCAACAACGACCATGTGCTGAGAAAAACACGAGTTTTTTTTTCTGATGGAACGATGCAACAGAATGAAGGTGAAAACCTTGGATCTCCTGTTACATCAGTGCAACACCCTACACAAGGATGTATGGCAAGAGAAAGGCTAAGAAACTGAAATCTGGGATCAAGCACACCATGCAGGACGAGGCAGGTGACGACGATAGTGAAGCAGATGGTGAGGCCAAGCCAGACAAAGAACGTCATTCTGTCTTGGACCAACTCGTTGGAGTTGGAGAAGATGCATCCGGTTCAGAGGTAGCAGACGTGTGAGTAAGATTGTTGAAAAAAACATGTTTATGGTGAGAGTGTTCATTGTAGAAAACTGTACGAGAACATTGGTTTGAAACGTACGATGTGAGAAAGAGGCACAAAATACACTCTCCATCGTTGAGTCGTGGACATGGGGGATCTTGTAGGAATGGTGCTACGTTCTACATGAATATATGGGCTCAAGACGACCTATGCAAATTTTGGAGGCCAAGATTCTTCTACATGAGGGCACTGGCCTGTTCTTGCCTGTTATGGAAAATGTGTAAGCCACAAGGCATGGACCAAGGGTCCAAATGTTTGGTCTTCTGTGTGATACTCGTGGTATCCTTGTTCCCGTTATTTGTTGGAAAAATCACTTGTGGCCACTAAACATTTCATGCCTCTTCTTTTGTGATTTAATGACTGTATGCCCCTGTATGGTGGCATGGTTGATTGAAATGAAACTTCTTTAGGTATATATTCCAATTGAACCCAAAAAAATGGGCTGTACATTTCTCCTTGTCCTCCGAGGTGGCGTTTCATTGATGAAAATGCTTTTGGAACCGTCAATGCACATCATATCGAGTTCTCTAGTCAACACGGAACCAATACCCCCACTCTAGTTTATCAGACGTATTGGCACCCATCCCCCTCTAGCGCAACTCCTTCCCTGATGCAACCATGTCGCCGCATGTCAAAGCACACATCTGGACTTGAACCGCCGTGATTTGCTCACTGTCATTACCCTACACTTGCCCATCCAAGGTCTATTTGTGGAGATGGGTCATCATGCGAAATGGTGAACCAAAGTACCAAGGTGTCATTGTGCAATATGGTCAGTCAGAATGCACGCAGATGTACCCACTTGGTGCCACTCATTCATTTCGAAAGTGCAGGTCTCAAAAGACTCACTACCAAGAGCAGCTGGAGATGTTACTCAGAAAAAAAATGTTACAACCGAAAGTGTTGGATCACTCTGGTCATCCCGTCTTGTTCAGTAATATCTCTTCGTAGACTGGTAGTTTCATTGTGTTGGGCTGGATCACCTCTTGTACAATTTCCAGTGCAGGGCTATCAAATGACTGGAATTGTCATGTACTATTAAAATGCCTTACAATCACCACGCCGAGGTTTGAATAGCTAGTCAATTTCTGCAGGCTGGGTAACCTTAATGATCTAAATGTTCGAGATTCTATTCCCTCAAGAGGGAGTGTGTCGGGTCAAGACCAGTTGGTTCATCTTTTGTACCGGGTGCGCTTGTGCCTTTTCTTATCAGCATGATGCATTTGTCACACCGATGCAGACTCATCGTGACAATGAGGTTCACCTGTGACAAGTCTGCATCGGTGTGTTAGATGCGTTGGCACAGTCAGTCACATCACGTGCATGGGCTTCGACATCACTTGTCCATCAGGTTGTCGACAGCAGCAAAACCATCGTTCCACTGCTGTGCAGTCCAACCTTTGTCACACTCTTCGTTGTCTACTGCNATGCGGCTGGCTGAAATCAAGATGAAATGCATTTAAAAAAACACTGCAGCAATCACGATGCAGAGTTAGCTACAGGTGAGGACTTCCGTTGTGCCACAGAGATGAACTCGGTCAATTGGTGAATACATTTCTTTACAGTCTTGGCGACACTGTCATGACATGACGGATCCTACGCCATAAGCACCATTGCACCCAACGTCTTCAGCGGTATAACGTCGACATCCAAAATCCTTTTGGTTCTGCTGGGGAGGGAAATCTTTCCCTCCTGCTCTGCATTCCACGCAGTGAAGCGTGACCGTTTTCCGCTGGAATCTTCTCTGGGTGAAGTTGGTTCAAGAAGAAGACCACTTCTGTCCTTACATTCAATAATGCATACCACCAAAGAATCCGTCCCCCAGTTCATATCCCTATCACACTTTGCTACAACTCCTAATCTTTGCGGAACTCCCTTACATGGGAATGTAGCTCAGATGGTAGAGCGATCGATTAGCATGCGAGAGGTACGAGGATCGATACCCCGCATGTCTGCATGCCTATCCTCGTCAAGGTTGGACATCTCACACCTTTTGATGTTTCTGCCACGGTTCGTTCTGCTTTGGGGAAGCTTCACACAGGAAGGCCCCATGAACTGTTGCCATGCAGCTTGCAGCTGACGACCGTTCGCAGTGCTTTGCTGGGGCATGGCAATCACGGCAGCCCCATTCGCCACTGCAGGTGTCCTCGTTCTGTGGGACCAATGTGGAGGAGGTGTAAAAGCTTCTAGGGGTAGATGCCAGAAAAGAGAAATAGAGATGGAGGGAAAATTGTCCACCCTGCCAAAGACTACCCGAACGACGCCAGTGGTGGAAGCGTCCCGCACTCGTCATCCCCCCCCCTCCCCCTTACGTCTCCAGGCATCAAAACACTGTCATGAACTCACTGCTGTCATTCCCCGTCTGTAAGTCCAAAACGGGAAAAGCATTTCCAGAGGATGGTGAAGACAGTCATGCGGGGGCTTACCGGGATGGTCAACAAGAAGGTCCAGTAAGGTCGTGAATCTCGCCATAGTCAAAATGGAGAGAGTTTGAAAATTGTAGCAAATGCAGCGTCTGTATGTGCCAGTGGTCTAGTGGTAGAATAGGCTTTGTCCCGATGCAGATTCGGGTTCGATTTCCGGCTCGCACAGTCGTTTTACCAACAGCGGAAGCATTGCAGGTTTTGTCTCAGAGAAGCCGAGAGCGGGAATGAAAAGAAAAGTGGAGGACTGCGAATATCAGAGCAAGGTTTCGATCCTGGGACCTATGGTTATGGGCCCACCACGCTTCCGCTGCGCCACTCTGATAACAAAGAAAGTTTTTGGTGGGATTTTTGGAATTTCGTAGACTACTCTCCTCCTCTTTGAATGTCAGCAACTACATTGACATCTTTCTTCCACTCCTTCAAAACATTGAATGCTACACAGAAAAAAGCGACAAAAACTCTAGTTGACCATTTCACGCGGCGTACAATGGTGTGCCCTTCACACTATTCACATGCCCTGCCTTGACGTCCAGCGTGATGCGGACGGCCACATCTGCACCCCTAAGACAACTCTCTGAAACGTACAGACGACAGACCTGTCAGACAGCAGGTCTGACAGGTCTGTCTATCTCTTGTCGTCTTAGGAGTAAGGGAGCTAGGCGTGGCCCAGGGAAGCTTTTGGAAAACATAACCTCAGTCGGCTTGGCAAGACCTTGCTGCGTCACTCATGGCACATGCGTGGCAGGCATGGAAACAGGAGGATAGACAGAGGGAAGGCAGACGTGTCGGTATGCAAGCGGAACGGGAAGCCAGTGTGCGCTGGTCGACCGATCAGTTTGTGTCAGCGGATAACCGGGATGTCCGTAGCGAGTCCGTAGACAAGCAAGAACAAACAGGTTTGAGATTTGTTTCGACTTCATCCGCAGACCGGCATGTCGGCAAAGCGACAAGTCATCAGACACGGGTGAGTAACAGGAGGTCTTCAAACAAACATGGCAGGCGTGCGAGTCAGCAGTGCAAGCACCCGCGCACCAACCTTGCACCAGGATGTGTGACGACGTCGCTGAGGCCCGTCGCCAACGTCGTGTGGCTGCGGATAAAGCAAGGGGGACGAAACGGCTGCCATTACCAGCAGGTCAGCTGATTATTTTTCAATTGCACCAACCGGGTTGCTGGCCAGNCTCAGTCGCATGCTGCTATGGGAGTACACCAAGTTATCTGCGTCCACTGCGGTGACGCTCGCGGATCGACGTACCCCAGAAATCAGCGACAGCGATCTCCATCCGCGAGCTTCTCCACCAAGCTGCTGGCGAGAAGGTGATCGCCGGTAGTGGGAGCGGCTGGGTCACCTGCTTCGGGTGCGGATTACCAAGTAAGACCTTCGTGCATGACTCCGATGCGAAGGTACGTCGTGAGTCTGATGGTTTCCGGTAGCCCAAATTCCGTAGCGAGTGAGCGACACTCCCTACCATTCCCGAGTTGGCTGAGACGTAAACAAACAGTGTTGGAGAAATGGTTGCGATAGGAGTTGGGCACTTCGGCACACGCACGGCAGCGAATCAGGGCGTGTTTGGGAGAGGTCTCATAGTATGGCGATTCGCAGACGCAGTGCGAATCGCGGGTTTGTGTGCGGCCGTTCGTTGAGCCACTCGCAATTCTGGCGATGCACACTTCGCGGGTGTTCTTCCTATTGCTCACTTTTGATGGTTTGTGAAACCTCAAACTTCGCTTTGGTCTCCACAAACGATCTTTTGCCTGTTCGTCCCCCTAGCCAGGAGTCGCTGGCACAAGTGGACGGTCAGCTTCTCGTGTCGACCCAAAACATTGGCCCGTCATCCTCCTTGTGGTCGCATTCCCGGCGAGCGAATGCGGTCACCGGAAGATGAACCGGTGGCAGAAACAATTGTCTTTCAGCGGACTATCAGCATGCGACTGCGGATGGCAGTCCTCCACAACATCTCCCGCACAGACCCTTAAATTGGCTTTGGATGGGTGTTGCAAGATCCATTCGTTCGTAACCGCTGGCCGATTTGCTGACCCAATCTGACGGGATGACCCTCGAACACGTCACACGTGCAAGGCGTGCTTCAATTTGAGTGCGGGAAATGCGCGTGTAGCTTTTCCATTGGTGCAGCGAGAGAGCTGCGGCGTGTTCCGACAGACGTGCGCATATGTGCGCATGTCAGCATGCAGCCTCACCCGTGTGCAAGTTCGCGAAAAGAATCTCGGCAATGCCAATTGAGCACTGTCAAGGAGTGAACGAGTTTACGCGGTATCTCTTGTTTTTTGGGTTGTAGAGAATGGGGTTCAGCCCAAAACTAACAGAATTCCCCGAAAAAAGCGCCATATCCAGGACTTTCTTCTCCATGGGAGCCCTACCTGATGAATTTAAAATATAAATTTTAATTCCATAAATAAGTTATTTTACAACAATATCCCCTTCGCATGCATAAAGCGTCACATTGCTAATGTCATCACTTCCATCCAACGACACAACACAACACAACAAGACACGTCCCGAGACAACACGGAACAATACGCCACAACACAACACAGAACGAAACAAAACGACACGACACTACATGATGCGACATGAAAGGATGCAACACAGCATGTTATAGAAAAGCATAAGACGACACGACACAACATGACACACAACACGACACGGCACATACATTCTTTACAATTTCACATGATGTGACATGATAAGACACGAAAAAACAAGACACGAAGCAAAACAACACCACACACCACAGCACGCCACGACATAACATGACAAGACATGACACGACACGACAGCTCACGGCACGAAACGACATGATGTGAAACAAAATGACATGACACGACACAAAACAACACAAAAGGACACTGTGCGACATGACACCACATGACACGACATGACACGTTATTATAGGACACGACACAACACGACATGACCCGACACACGCAACAGGACACACCATACCATACCATGGCATGGCACGGTACGGCACGATACGACACATCACACCACATCATACCTCGTCACACCATGCCATGGCACAATAGGGCACTCCACGCCACATCACATCATGGTCCGGCATCTCTGACACAAGCCGCTATGCCACGCCAAGCCACACGTTGCCATGCCACGCCACACCACACCACATTACACAGTATAGCACTAAAGGACAAAAAAATACACAACATGATACGACACGACAGAACACAACACGCCATGACACAACACGATATGACATGACATGACACGGAACAAAAGTGCAGGCCATAACATGAGAGGACATGACACGACAACATACAACAGGACACGACACGATACGAAAGGCACGAAACATCATGCCATCTCAAGGTAAGGCACGACACAACACGACACGACACAATACCACGTGCCACAAAACGAGAGGACACAACACAACACCGTACGACCCGACCCGACTCGACACGAAACACCACAACACAACACAACAAGCCATGATACGACATATTGGAACATGACAGGATACAACACAATACAACATGACACGACACAACCCCACATGAAGTGACATGGCATGAAACAACATGATGCGACATGCCGGAATACAACTTGATACGATATGACACAATGCCATAAAACATGACACGATATGGCATGGAAACAATACAATAAGATGTGCCAAAACACCACACGCCACACCAAACCACACAATACAACACCATACAAGACGACTGCATACCACACCACACCACACCACACCATACCACACTACACTACACCACAACACACTACACCACACCACACCACACCACACCACACCATACCACACTACACCACAACACACTACACGGCATCGACTCGAGAGGACCAGGGGGTTGGGACGACACCGGGCGCGAGGGGGGCACAGGGTGTGCTTGGACCGGCGCCTAGCACCGGTGCTCTCGTGGTGGGGACAGGAGGGAGTAGATCCGAGGCACCAGGGGCAGGGGGAGTGACGGGAGGAGGAGGAGCGGGCGACCGAGGCGAGGATAGCGGAGGGGCGGTCCCAGGTGAGAGCAGCCCCTCGGCGCAGGGTCAGGGTGGGGAGGACAGCAGTGCTGGAGGGACGGGAGAGACGAGCGACATAGGTGGGGACGGGGGTGACGATGGTGGAGAGGACGGAGATGGACGTCGCAGTGGAGACAGCACACGACCAGAGGGCGTGGAGGAGGAGGACGAGGAGGAGGAGGAGGGGAGCGAGGGGGGGGAGGAGACAGAGACGGGTGACCCGGCGAGACGGGGGGGGGGAGATGATCCACGCCCTGATGGAGGGGATACCACAGGAGCCTCGCCCGTCGGAGGGAGCCCCCGTGGCCTACCACCGCGGACGGCACACGCGGGTCCTCAGCGCATGAAGACCCGCGCCATTAAAGGGTGTATGACACGGACAGGAAAGAAGTCAGAGAGGTGGGTAGCGGAGACGGAGAGCGGAGAGGGTGAGGACACGGCGAGGGGCGGTGAGCGGGAGATTGAGAGACCGGAGCATACGGAGGAGGGGCAGAGGGGACAGCAAGGACAGGATCAGCAGACCCCAGCTGTGGGAGAGCAGCATGCTGGTGGCAGCTCGGCCGGGGGAGAGTTACCCGCAGAGACCGTAAAGAGGGCGAGTGAGGGGGAGGTGGTGGGGCAGGGAGATGGAGGACAGAGGGAGACAGCAAGAGGTCAGGGCGAGGGGAGAGAGAGGGTGGAGGAGACCAGCGCCACAGGACCAGGAGGGGAGGGGGAGTAGCGGCTGATCCATGTTGTGTACCTGCGGGTTGGGGACCCCCGTGGCACTGCCCGTGGATGGGGTGCGGGTACAGGGGGAGCAGCCGATGGGCTCTGCGTACTCATTGGGGCAGACGACACGCGGGGTTTAGCATGGCAGCAGCAGTCCAGGGCGTCCGGTTACGCATCCCACCCCGCTCAGCAGCAGATGCCGCGGCTGTGCAGCACGAGAGTCGTCCTGTTAGGTCGTGCGTCAGGACAGAGGAGGACCGAGAGCGGGAGGCATGGATGACTGAGCGCCGGACGAGGGGTGGCGGCCTCGCTGGCCCAGAGCAGGTGCTCGGCGCGGCGGGGTGGCAGGCGGAGTTACGTAGGAGGCGAGCACAGCGGGAGGCACAGCAGGAGGCACGACGCGAGCGATGGCAGAGGTATTCCCAGGCACGACGGGAGCGGGAGCGGCAGGCGAGGGGTACGGAGCCAGGGAGTGTGTCACCAGGACGGAGGGCTGACACGGGACCAGGAC
This sequence comes from Penium margaritaceum, assembly GCA_023375785.1. NCBI lineage: Eukaryota > Viridiplantae > Streptophyta > Zygnematophyceae > Desmidiales > Peniaceae > Penium > Penium margaritaceum. The sequence goes on along the minus strand of SZWC01014171.1, from coordinate 30,425 downwards.
ACACACCCCCAGGACACACGACTGAGGTGGACAGGGGACAGGCAGAGAGCCCTGCGGGAGGAGAGCGCCGGGACGAGGGGACGACAGACAGACCATTCTCAGTTGCAGAGTAGTTCATCCGGGAGTGCTTTCCGATATCCACAGATGAGGAGCGAGGAGCACGGGACACCGGAGGCGCCCCCCCCTTGCACCGCGGAGGATACAGGGGGCTGAGGAGGAGGGGTGGACGGTACGAGGCGAGCTCAGGGGGGGGCTTCCGGCAGGCAGAGAGGTCGACGGAGGGAGGTAGTGGGCCCGGGCATTGGAGGAGGGGGAGCGGCGGTGCAGCGACAGCAGGAGCAGCAGAGGCAGCAGTACTTGCAGGACCAGTGACAGCAGCACCAGCAGGAGCATCGGCAGGGCACAGAGGGACGGGAGCGGATGCTAATGCTGCTCCCACCCCTCAGGCGGCAGGTGGTTGGACCTCATGTCCGAGTGGATGGAGTACCTGAGGGCGAGCGGGCATCGAGGGGGCAGCAGCAGGGCCAGCAGCAGCAGCAGCACCAGCATAGGGCCCAGTAGCAGCCGAGGCCCCAGCGGGGGCGCCAGCCCCAGCGACAGGCACACGAGCAGAGAGGACAGGGGCCACGCCAGCCGCAGCAGCAGCATCAGGAGGAGCCACATGAGCAGATGCACCGACAGCAGCCTCAGCACCAGGAGCAGCATCAGCAGCAGCCCGAGCAGCACCCACGGCAGTGACCAGCATGATAGCAGCAGGAGCAGCAGCAGCCACAGCAGCAGGAGCCCAGGAGGAGGCGTGAGCAGAGCCAGGAGGAGGGACACAGGGGTGCGGGCATGGGCGGGGGAGGACAGGGGGAGAGGGGCGAGGACCAGCTATGGGAGCGCTTGTGGCGATGGGCAGAGGGAGTGGATTGGGACCGACTCTATGGGGTGGAGGTACTGCCACCGTTCTTGTATGCGAGGATCCCTGCAGGGGCTGTGGACGCGGTCCGGGTAGCCATGCGGATCCCCCTGGCTAGGAGTGCCGCGAGACCCTTGGATGCAGCTGGTCCCTTACTGCTCCAGGCGATACCCAGCCTGATCCTTCGGGTGCGGCCACAGCACAGGCGAGGCTCAGACGCGGATTGGGTCCGGCTCCTAGCGGCCCGGTTCCAGCGAGGGGAGTAGGAGGAGTTATGGAGAGAGGCGGTGGCCCACACACGACCGGCGGGGCGACCCCCCCCCGCCACGACACCTCCGACATAGGGAGGAGGAGGCGAGGGAGCAGCGGCTGCAGCGGGCGGTGACGAAATTTTGGAGAGGGAGCACGTCCAAGGCTTGTGCTGCCTTGGACAACTCAGTGTTAGCGCCCCCAGGACCAGAGGTGCTTCAGCAGCTGCAGTCAAAGCACCCCGCAGCAGAGCAGCCGATTCCAACATGGGTGGGAGAGGCGGCACGACGAGCACCTGCAGCGTTTCCAGATGCCGACGGGGTGCAGAGAGCCTTGATGGACAACAGCCGAGGGTCATCGGGGCTGACGCTGGACCACCTCTGACAGGCAGTGGTGGGGGACGAGCAGCTGACACAACTGTTGGCGCAGCTGCTCACCGCCATTTGTAGAGAACAGCTACATCCCACGACACGGCGATTTCTGGCGGCGAGCAGACTCATCGCACTGGCCAAACCCGATGGGGGGGTGCGGCCGATAGCGGTGGGAGAGGCGATTTGGAGGCTCCTTGCACGATGGATGGTCAGCACAGGGAGGAGAGAGATGCAGGCAGCGTTGGCGCCACTGCAGCAGGCGGTGGGGGTGCAGGCAGGGGGGGACACAGTGGTACACACGATTGCTGAGCAGGTGGAGGCGCGTCTGGACTGGGGAGTCGTGAGCATTGACGTCCGGAACGCGTACAACTCGGTGGAGAGAGCGGCGATATTTGAGGCGGTGCGTGCACGGGGCTTCGAGCGACTGATCCCTGCCTTGGCTCTCTTCTATGAGCAGCCCTTGGATCTGTACTACCAGGGGGGAGTACGACCGAGTGTGCTTCGCTCGGAGAGAGGGGTGAGACAAGGTGACCCGATCAGCCCATTCCTGTATGCGCTGGCGCAGCAGGGCGCACTGGAGGGAACTCTGTCAGCGATGGGAGACACGGGGCGGGTACTGGCGTACCTGGACGACACATATCTGCTCGGACCCGCCCGTGAGCTGGAGGCGGGATTTACAGCGTTACAGGAGGGGCTAGCGGCGGTTGGGATGGAGGTCCAGCCCCGCAAGTGCCAGTTGTTCCTGCCGGCGAGTGTGGAGCAGGTCCCAGCTGGCCTCGCGGGACTATCTCGGGTGGTGGAGGGGATGATGATCTTGGGGGCGTCGATGGGGACGGAGGAGTTCTGCAGAGGGCGACTAGACGGGGCGGTACATGAGGTGGAGGAGGTGCTGGAGACTCTCGTGGACCTGCCAGACGCCCAGGCAGCGTTCAGCATCCTACGAGAGTGCGTGACGCAGCGTCTACAGCACCTGACTAGACTCACGCCCCCGTCTCAGTGGTGGACATCACGTCTGCGACGGTTCGACGAGCGGGTGGGACAGTGCTTACGGCAGATCTTGCGGATGGAGGGAGCGGCGTCCATGCGAGAGGGCCGGGCGGTGACGCATGCGGAGCGCCAGGCGTAGCTACCAGTGCGCATGGGTGGCCTCGGACTGACATCGGTGGCAGACTTAGCCCCCCTGTCATTTGTATGCAGTCGCCTACAGACGTGGCAGGAGGTGCGGGGTCTCCTTCGTATGCCAGGGCCAGGGGATCCGGGAGGGGGAGCGGAGCGAGAGCGAGGGGAGTGGCGGAGGGGGACTTTTACGGAGCTCCGGGCGGCGGCGCTACAGGGGTACCCAACAGCGATTCAGAGGGAGGTGCCGGAGTTGGAGACGTGCGAGCAGGGCAGTCCGCGCCACCTGTTTCAGGACCTCTGCACTCGTGTGCATGAGTGGCGGCTGGAGGAGCTGAGGACGTCAGTCACCGCCGACTTGGGGGAGGTCGAGGGGTGGCCACAGCTTCAGCGGCTGACGGCGATTCAGGGGGGGCACAGTGGAGATTGGTTGCTCGCGCACCCCAGATCCGTCACCGACCGGTT
>SZWC01014170.1:11454-22845 GCA_023375785.1 Penium margaritaceum | reverse complement strand
CTAGCCCCCCCCCCCCCCCCAGCTCTGTAGAGCTTGTTACTTAGCTTTCTAGCCAATTAGAAAAATGACCTATTTTTTGGCTGGCAGGGTTTTCTCGGTGAGTCCTGCCAGACGGCTGACAGCCCAAAGCCCAGACGTCGTCCGTTTTGCCTGAAAACAAGAACATACCATAATACTAATGCTGCAAACGCAGTCGTGCAGTCAGAATCATCTAGAAAAATAGCAGAGAGGAGTTATGGCCGCCTAGACCCATGCAGTGTCTACACTAGTGCCCGGTAACAACAGTGTCCGATCAACATGAAACTTGGACCCTAAGTAAAACATGACGCTGCAGACGCAGTGGTGCACTCAGATCTAACACTGGACACATGTAAACAGCATGTGCAGTGGTAGTGACCGTCGGCGGCACGACTGCCGAGGAGGCTTGCCAATGGAGTTGAGGACGTTGACAGTCAGAGGGAGGAGGCTCCAGCAAATTGCCTGTAGGCCTCAGAGTGTGTCGGCTCCACCGGAAGTCGCTCCAACAGCGTCATTTCTTGTCGTCAGACATCTGCACGCCGATGTACACAACCCGGGAAGACACACTAGAGCACAATGAGAGATGCGTGAAAGCAAACCTCCCACTCACAGGCGTAGTGCACATGGACGGGCAGAGAGCACGGAGACCAAGCGGGCAGGGGTAGACAGAGAAAGGAACTCACGGAAGCGCACCGACCGCACTCACTGCCTTCTTGAACGAGCCACATCTCAGTGCCTTGGTCAAGAAGTCAGCGAACAATCGTTATCTCTCAATCCATATAATGCTGATGTCGCCGTCATGCAACAATGAACGCACATAATGATACTCGACATTGATGTGCTTTGTGCATGTGTGATGCACGCCGTCATTGTTGGCAATGGCCATGGCACTCTCATTATCACAGTGCAACGTGATGGACATGATTGAATGACACAGCTCGGACAACATGCTACGCAGCCACACGCTCTCACATGCGCTAGAACCAAGGGCCACATACTCAGCCTCAGCAGGGTTGAGTGCGGTGCAACCTTGCTTGCCACTACGCCAGGACACAGCCGTACCGCGAACAAGAAAGATCCAGCCAGTGCGACTCTTACCGTCCGGAGTGCCGGCCCATTCACTGTCGGTGTAGCCCTCCGCAACAACGGACGGCTGTCGACGAAACGATGAGGCCTCGCCGTGGTGCACCTCCCACCCATGGTAGGTAATAGAGCTGAACAACGCCCAGCTAGTGGAGAACAGACCAAACCGGGGCGAAGATCTGGTCATAGTCGACCCCAGGGACCTCAGCAAACCCTTTGGCCATAAGACAGGGGTAATACTTGTCCAAAGATCCGTCTGGCTTCCACTTTCGCCGGAGGACCCACTTGGCGCCAATGGCCTTTCAACCGAGAGGAAGGTCGACAAGCTCATAGATCTGATGTTGCCAAATGGTGGCAAGCTCGTTGGCATATGTAGCCTCCTAGTGTGCAGCGTCGAAAGACGCTCGAGCCTCACATAGGGTGTTTGGGTCCTTTAGGCGTTCCTTGGTGTGGACAGTGAGGGAGTACGCGTCTCGCGCTTCGGGTGGCATACGCGTGAGTGTAGCCGTGAAAGCATCTTAGTGCTCCTGATGGAGCATGGCGTAGCCCAAAGCCGACCCCGGGTGTAGGTCAGTAGTGACTGCCAGTATGGCCAAGCCTAGGGCCTTGGTGCCAAGGTCCCCACTCAAGACTTTGGAAGTGGGTCTGCCGGGAGGCAAGTAGCCTGGTGGACTGACAGGGGGTCATGGCGCGAGAGGACGTGAGGCTACAGTCTGTGTGCTCAATGACGGCTTGGGTCAGAGGCTCCCGCCCAAGCCGCGTGTGTACCGTGCAGGCACGGATGGGGCAGCCGGCCCGAAGGGGCTGGTAGACACAGACAAGGCGGCCAGCCCGGAGGGGTTGGCGGACACGGACGGTGCGGCCGGCCCGGAGAGGCTGGCGGACACGGACGGGGCGGCTGGCCCAGAGGGACTGGCGGACACAGATGGGGCGACCGGCCTAGAGGGACTGGCGGCCACGGACGGGGCGGCCGGTCCGGAGGGGCTGGCGGACACGGACGGGGCAGCTGACCCGGAGGGGTTGGCAGACACGGACGGGGCGGCTGGCCCGAAGGGGCTAGCGAACAGGGACGGGGCGGCCGGCCCGAAGGGGTTGGTAGACAAAGACGGGGAAGCCGGCTCGAAGGAGCAGGCGGACACAATCGGGGCAGCTGGTCCTGAGGGGCTGGCGGATACGGATGGGGTAGCCGGCTTAGAGGGGCTGGCGGATACAAACGGGGCACCCCAAAAGCACCATGCCTCTGACTAACGTGAGACACCAAGAAAGGTGTAGGGACGTCCACGAGGCTTGAGCTTACCGCCCTGGTGTGGGGCAGGAAACCATACGATGGCCACGTAACTCAGACAGGAGCCGGGTGGAGGTCGGCTCGCTCGCCACACCAGTACTAGTATGGTGTGGACTGGCAGGGAAGGGATCCGTGGGGAATCCGGTTTTAGACCCATGTCATGTAGGTCATGGCTTCAAATTAGAAGCCATCGGAGACACCAGACTCGACTCGTAGGGTGCGGACGGAATTGGCCATGGTGTGGTTCCACGGCTCAGAGACGTTGCTCTGGGTTGGCGTATAAGGCGCCAACGTCTTATGATGGATGCCATAGGAGGCGAGGAAGAGTGTGGTCTCCACTGTAAACTCACCACCGCATTAAGAGAGAAAGCGGCAGAGAGAGCGACCACACTTGCGCTCAGCACAAACAAGCCAATCCCTAATGGTGGGGGCAACATCGCTCTTGTGCCGAAGACAGAAGACCCAGCGGTAGTTGGAGTAGTCTTCGATGAGAGTTACGATATAGCATACGTGCTTCCCAACGGACTCCATCGAAAGGGGACCCATGACATCAAAATGAACCAAGTCCAGAAGGGGCGGATGCACAAGAGGAGGACAAGGGGTAGGTGGACCGGTGCATCTTCCCTTGAACACAATCAATGCACTCGGTGGGACATGGCAAAGGAAAGGAGTCTGGATCAAAGCCTGTGGCTGGCAGCATGCAAAGCATGCTATCAATAGCGACAGAGTGGACGTGGCAGAGGCGGTAATGTAGGAGGCGTGTGTGCTACGGAGAAAGCGAGCTGGTGACAAACACGTGGCCGGTGTTGGTTGATGGGGAGGGGATGGAGGAAAGAGTGAAAAAGCGCGGCACGTGCCACAGGTTGCCACAGGCGGTGGCATGCAGGACAATACAACCGGAAAGACGGAATGACAGAGTGCCAACACCATGTAAGTGCAGGACATCCATGCTCCTGCGGTCATTGTAGTGACGGAAAAGAGGCTAAACTCAAGACCATGGACAAAGTACACATCAGTCACAAAGACATCCCCAGCGGGTCCACGAAAACAAACAACACCGACACCACGAACGGGTAATACCTGACCAGAACTTGTCTGAATACAAGATACATCGAAAATGGGACCAAGGACACTGAAGGCCTCACACGAAGCCGTAATGTGATGGGTGGCCCCGGATTTGATGATCCAGGTCTTGGCCGGATCCTGGATGGGTGTCGCCAGATTGCTAACAGACACAAGACAGTGGGCGAGGGACGCGAACGTGGTGGACGAGTGAGCAAACCGAGACTTCCATTCATCTACCCAGGTGACATCATCACAAAACATAGGAGGAAAGGAGGGAGACAACTGGATAGACGAAGATGTAGGGTACAACCGCAGCTTAGACTCTGTCATGTAGGGTAGACTAGGAGAATTAGAGACAATACAACTCGCACTTCCCTGGGGAGGAGGGCGAGGCAATCCAAGCTAGAGCGTAATGAACTGCTCCAACTGACGCTCATGGGTGGAGGGTCCAATGGAATAGACCGACTGCGACGTGATGGCGTCTGAGCGAGGGACGGAGGAAGGATGTGCTGTGAGCGAAAGGGCAAGCGCCGACTGCTACGGATGAAGCTGTGGTGGCGCTGTCGACGATAGGGAGGGGGCGACTATCGGAGGTATGTAGCTACCCAGCGGGAAGGATGCATCAGGGTGGACGACTATGACTATAGTGGTGGTGAGACGGCGTTCATGTGGGCGACGTATTGTGGCAATGACGTACGCCTTGTCTGTCAGTAGCGAACAAGTGTACCACCCGTGTCATGGCTGGCCATAGTTATGGCAGACTAATCCGCCACCATGGGATCCAATCGTAGTCGATTGGATCCCGTGGTGGCCCTTGTCCTTCTTGTCCCTGCACTTCTTCTTGCCTGACGTTGGAGTGTCTGAAGACGTAGTTTTTGTAGGAGCGGCAACTGCGATGGAGGCAATAGCAGGAGAGGCAAAGGCCTCCGTGCGCTAGATGCGGGACTCCTAACCAGCCTCATCAATCCGAAGGAAGAGCTCGTATGCCTAGGGCATGAGGGTACCCTAGGCTACCATCGCGGTAAGGACATCTTGAGCGTAGTGCACGAAGACGTCAACAAAGACGTCGGTGGCGCCGTGATTGATGGACAAGAGTGCGGATAGAGATGGTGGTGTAGCATCTCCGGGGCGACAAAGGATGTCCTCCACCTGCGGCCAGTAGGAGGTGAACGTCCTCGCCTCTCCCATGTGGAGGGAGTTGAACTCCCGGAGCACACGGCTGGTCTCGGCCTCACTGCAAAGTCAATGAGGGCGTGTGACGATGTGCCATGCTACTGTGGGTTTGAGGAGGCTGCCAATGGTGAAGGCGCCGAGAAAAGGCTCCAGAGCAAGACGTGCAGCTGGAGGGGCGATGTGGACGAGGACACGTATAGCGTGACCAGCATCATACACTTGGTCGGCCTGGGTGGAGTCTTTAGGTAGGACGTAGTATAGCCAAAAGCCCTCACCTTGCACCTAGATGCAGAAGCTGAGCTCCAAGCTCCAAAACAGCCTAGAGCATTGGGGGCAAGGTTTCAAAGTCCATTGGCGTGCGGCCAGCACCCAGAGTGGGGCCTAGGACTGAGGACACAGTCTGCTGCTGGCGTTGAGTGTGCTGTTGCACCAATTAATGTGTGGCCGAGGAGATCACGGGACTCGCAAGTCCGGGTGGAAAGAAGGGTAGCGAGATGCTAGTTTGGCTCGACGGATGCTGCTGCTACTGTTGTTGCTGTTGTAGTAAAGACTGTTGCTACTACTACTACAGCAGCGGAGGCTGTCTCTGCGGTGTTAGTGGATGTAGTGCTACTAGCTGTTGTGTCAATGTTGTGAGTTGTTGGGGAATGGTGGCTAGTGGGTCTGTCAAGCCAACAAGGCATGCGAGATGTTGGTGCTGTTGTGGCTGCTACTGCTGCTGCTGCTGCTAATAATGTAGCGAAGGTTGCTACTGTTGCAGCGGTTGCATTTGCAACTACGGCTGTTGCTGCTACAACGGTGGTGATTTCTTCAACTGCTATTGTAACAGAACTTGCTACTACGGATGCTGTTGCTGCTCTTACTGCGGCTATTGCTGCTATTGCGGTTGCTACTACTGCTATAGCAGCCACTATTGCTAATGCTATAGTGGAGGTTTCTGCTGCTGCAATGGTTACATTTGCTACTGTTGCTATTGCCGCTGATGTTGTAGCAGAGGTTGGTGCTGTTTCTGCAGTAGCGGCTGCTACTACAACTGTTGTTGCTACTATTGTAGTTGTTGTAGCTACTGTAGAAAGGGGGAGCCAGTGGGTCCTCTAGTACAGGAGGACCACTCCCCACTTTTAGCCATGGTTCTCCCTGGTTTTTTTTCTTCAACTTTTTGCTGATGTCAGCAGTGATGTCATTAGTGACGACAGTAGGGAGGCTGACGTCCGTAGTGACATCAGCAGTGGTGACGTCACTATATCGGCTACGTGGCTATGTGGCTGCGTGGATGTGTGGCTACGTGATCGCATGGTTGCATGGCTACGCAACTGTGTAGCTGTGTAACAGCTACGCAGGTGTGTGACTGCATGGCTACGTGGCCGCGTGGCCCATGGTTGAGAGGTTGCCTGGCTACGTGGCCGTGTGGCTGCGCGGCTGTGTGGCTGCATAGCTATGTGGCTGAGTGGCTTTGTGGCTGCATGGCTACGTGGCTACGTGGCTACGTGGTTTTCGGCCGCATGGCTACGTGGCTACGTAACTGCGTGGCTAAACGACTGCGTGGCTACGTGGCCGCGTGGCCGCATGGCTGCATGGCTACGTGGCCGCGTGGCTACGTGGCTGCATGGCTACGAAAGCCCCATGGCTATGCAACTGTGTGGCTGCGTGGCTGCATGTTGCGTAGCTGCTTGGCTGGATATGCAGCTGCTGCAGCAGTTGCTACATAACTGTGGCAGCTATTGCGCAGTAGTGGTTGCTGCTATGGCTACTGTTGCGCAACACGTGCTGGTGCTGTTGCTGTGGCTAAGGTTGCAGCTCTATAGCGTAGATTTACAATGCACATCTTTGATGTGGCTACTGCTGCTTTGGCTGGAGAGGAGAGGGAGGGGAGGCAGGAGAGGTCAATTCCCTTGTTTGTGACGTCGTCGCCGCGTGCTTCGGTGCCTTCAAGGTGTCACCCGTCATGTTGCCGGCCGTGAGTCTGCCATCGCTACCGCTGTCGCAGGGTCAGTGCTGCCAAGAAAGGTTTGGCAGTATTTCTCTCGCATTGGGAGCATTTTGACAATGCCACCCAGCGGGGCTAACTATGCCAGGAAAAAACCGGCAGAGTTTCCCATGTACGAGAGCATCTCAGGGACCGCCGGCGTAGACTGGGACCAGTACGCCTTGCTGCTGCTCAGATCTTCTACTTCTACTGTGCTCTGGCTCTGATACCATGATTGAAATCTAGACTAGAGAGGCATGTTGAGGCTGTCGCATCATTAGAGTAGGCATGGCCCCACGCTCGTTGCTTTGCATTGCTGCCCCCTTTCTCTGCTTTGAGTCTGTGAGAGAGAAATTATGCACTGAGGAGTTAGCACCAGAAAGGCAGTGGAAACTGAAAAGAACTGATTAGCAACTGAGAATGAACAACAATGGGAGACCCCTCCAACTTCTAGCTCCCCCACATCTCTGTAGAGCTTGTTACTCAGATTTCTAGCCAATCATAAAAATGAACTATTTTCTGGCTGGCAGTGTTTTCTCGGTGAGCCCTGCCACACGACCGACAGCCCAAAACCTGGACGCCGTCCGTTTTGCATGAAAACCGAACCATACCATAATACTAACGTTGCGAACGCAACCGTGCAGTAAGAATCATGTAGAAAATAGCGAAGAGGAGTTATGGCCGCCTAGACCCAGACAACATCTACACTAGTCCTCGGTAACAACAGTGCCCGATCAACATGAAACCTCGACCCTAAGCAAAACATAACGCTCCAGACGCAATGGTGCATTCAGATCCAACACTGGACGCATTCAGTCAGCATTTGCAGTGGCAGTGACCGCCGACTGCACGAAATATAAGGAGGCCTGCCGATGGAGCTGAGCACGTCGACTGTTGGAGGGAGGAGGCTGGGGAAAACTACGTGCAGGCCTCAGCGTGTGTCGGCTCCACTGGACGACACTCTAGCAGCGTCGAGTCTTGTTGTCAGACATCTGCATGCCAATGTACACAAGCCGGGAGGACACAACAGAGCACAATGAGAGATGCATGAAAAACCAGCAGATAACACTATAACCTTACTGGCATTCGATGTCATGACTGTAACCACCACCCTTGTCACATTCACAGTGCCACTCCTCTTCACGTGACCCTCTATCTGTACTACCATTGCGATTGACTTCGTAACAGCAGTGCACTGTCGCCTTGTCCCACGTCAGCCTTGATTCATTGACAATCTTCCTCATCCGTACCCATAGCCAGTACACCCATCCTGATCATCTTTGTGTTTGATTCTGAGCTCTTTCTTTGTATGTATTGAAATTTCAAAAACGTGTACATTTTGGTTCCACTTTGCCCCATATGTTCCCGTGCTCCCCCAAAAATACTCCCACACCATGGCCCCCATCAGAGGATATGCAGTGGACTCTCTTCAGTTGCTGTTACTACTGACAGTGCCTCCACCTTCGGATTGAGGCTAGCACACCACGCCCAAGTCACACTTGGTATCAAAGCCAACAATGGCTTAAAATCACTGTTGTTCAATGTAGAAACTTCTCATAATCAGCATAGACCAGTGTGCATCTTGCCTCTTTAGTTAATCCCTACACAAGTCCAATCACAGACTCTATGTGACAAGGCAGTAACTAGAGGATCCGTTGAGGATAGGCAGTGCACCATACGCAAACATAAATGAACTTGATACATGCTTTATGGCCTTGGCATTTGATGTACAACGCAATGCAGCAGCAACCATTACATAGAAAAATGACGCCAATTGTTGGGCTGAGACAAACTCTTAACCCAACGATGAGCTTGTGGAAATTTCATTGCCATTGACAACAAAAGTTGCCACCACATATGGAGTTGCGATGGGCTTTCCAAGCCTGTCCAGTTTTACACCATTTAACTCATCAAAGAACAATTGAATAAGTGCGCATGCTTGGATACTGAGACTAGAGTAACACTTCACCTTCATCAGAGTGGATGCGTCAAATTGGATGATGTGTTATGACAACGATGTGACCTTATTGACAGGTGTAAAGCTAGATCGGTCCTCTATGATGTGGTCCAATTCACACGGCAGTGGTATAGTGATGGTCACCTACTGCTTGGCCGTGAATGAATCTCAACCTATTCAAATTCAAAATGCAATAGTGGCGAACAAATTCTACGGTGGGAAGCCTCGTGGACCAGTTTGATAGAGACATTTACGAAGTGTGTTACTATGGGCAATATGAAGAACAAAACATTTGCCAAGCTGCGGTGAACTTGCCAGCTCGTAGCATTGCTGAGTACATCCAATTTCTTGGTGAAGTCATGGCCACTTGTGGCTTTGACTATGAAGAATTGTGATTTCACTATAGCAACGACCAAAAGGACAACACCACCGCTGTGATGGTCATGAATGACCTCAAAAGCGATCTCTCGAGGATGGCCACAATAATAGAGTGGTTTTGCACACTCGTGCAACAGGCTCATTCAAAGGGCCAAGAGGAGCAGCACCCCCATGTAGATTGGAGCAGTTTTGCAACACAAGTGCTTCAGCTGTCGCAAACCTGGCCGCATTTTGCGTGATTGGGGGATGACAAGGGTTACTGGCAATGGAAGGCCGAGACAATAACAAAACAATTAAGAAAGGCACCAATGATTTGAGAAGTGTGGGGAGAAAGGATCAGATTGCTTTAATCTCTCTCCATTCAAATTGCCACTTGATTGCCCACCCAAACACCTTGTAAAAAACGACAAGATTTTTTAGGCCAAGGCATGGAGTTCAAGGTACGAGGATGAGAATTTCTCACCTCTCTTGGAGTCACGAGTTAAAGGCATTAAGGGGAATGTGGTGAGAATGTTGGATTGTGGTACAACCATTCTTTTGTGAGAATGGAGTGGTTTTGGAATACGGGTTTTGTGCTCACAAGCAAGAAGCGGCTACTCACCAAGTGCATGATGTAATTTAGGTGATGTGCCTGGCTTGTCCCCTCTTGATTAGTACAGAGCACATGTAACTTGTAGGGCGTCACACTACATATTCGTAGGGTGCGCCTTCTTTATTTCTAGGGTATCCCAGGCATGGAATGCGCGCCTTAAGGATTTTTCTTACAGCACACGCCCTGCCAACAATAGTTGCTGCTGCTATTGTTGCTGCTTCAGATACCTCTGCTGCTGCCTCTGCCCCTGCCACTAATGCTGCTGCTGTTGTTGATCCTACTGCTCTTGGATCATGAGCCTGACCCTACGTTGACAACCTGAACAATTGCTGCCACTAGTGTCCTGCATATTCAACCTCTCTTTGCCAACTGCCATGTCTCTTGTGCATGGGCATGTGCGGGCTGTAGAGACGCCATGGGAGGAGGATCCAGGCAGGGCAGTGCAATGCGGTGACCGTGCTGCTGAAGTCATTGCTGAGTCGCTGAATTCATTGCGTACCTGCTGAGTGCGATGCACTCTTGTGGACTGATTTCTATTGAACATGCTGCACACTGGAACTCGCGCGACTGTGCCCCTGGCTGCTGTGCTGTACCATGCCATGGTTCAATGAGCTCTGAGATGCCATGAAAAACTCGGTATGTCGTCCCATGCTATGCCAGGTTATGCAATGCCACGTCACTCCACACCACGCTATGCCACATCATGGGATACCCCGCCATGCTACGCCAAACCATAAGCACGCCCTGCCAAGCCACGCCATACCACACTACGCATCACCCCTCTGTACCACACCACGCCACACAATGCCACTCCACTCCATACCACGCCATACAATGCCACGTGACACCACACTACACCATGCCAGGCCACGCCACACCATGCCATGCTCGGTCACTCCAGGCCATGCCACAACGTGCTATGCCAGGCCATGCCATGCCACACCATGCCATCTCCCCTCCCCTGCCCTAGCCCGCCACACCCCACCCCACCCCGCCCCACCCCGCACTGCCCTGCACAGCACCGTCCAAATCCGGCTTGCCCCACCCCACCACGCCTCGCCTCAACCAGCCAGGCCTTCTCCCACCCCCCATCCGGCCCCTCCCTAGCTCGGCTCTCCCAGCCCCTCCCACCCCGTCCTGCCAGGCATTGTCCCGCCTGGTCCCACCCCTTCCTGCCACACCATGCCACAGTGTCCCGAACTGAGCCAAGCAAGAGCACACCACACCACACGACATTGTGCCCTGGAAAGCCACTACTAATCAAGACCTGGATGCTGGTGCACTGATGCACAATGCTCACATGGCTGCCTTTCCTTGGTTGGGATGGCGTGCGGTGGCGTGAGGTGGCGTGGCATGGTGTGGCATGGAGTAGTGTAGTGTGGCGTGGCTTTTCGTGGAGTGGCCTTGCGTGGCATGGAGTGGACTAGTGTGGCGGCGTGGTGTGGCATACCACACCACGCCGCACCACGCGGCATGCCACCCAACCATGCAGCACGGCGTGGTGTGGCATACCCTGTGTCGCATGGTGTGGCATTTACTTTGTGCCTGGCAGGCAGCCATACCCTGTCCATTTTCCTTGCCCATCCCCCCTCCCTGCCCCTTCCATTGCTCCCCTTAGTTGGTGGAGGAGCTGTCATACTTTGTGCAGCAGCAGCATGTGGAGACACAACATGTGGAAGACGGTTGGCTCATAGTGGAGCAGCAGTTGTGGGTGGAAACCGTCAACATGCGCATCATCGTACTTGGCACAGACCACGCCAACATCAGGTTTGTGTGCGTGCGCATGTGCGCTCACATCTGCTTTCTTGTGTGAGTGTGCAGAAATGATGGTGTGCTTGTGTGTTTGTGTGTGTGTGTGTGTGTGTGTGTGTGTG
>SZWC01014170.1:0-11354 GCA_023375785.1 Penium margaritaceum | reverse complement strand
GTGTGTGTGTGTGTGTGTGTGTGTGTGTGTGTGTGTGTGTGTGTGTGTGTGTGTGTGTGTGTGTGCGCGCACACGTGCACATGTGTGTAGGAGTATGTGCATGTGCATGTGCGTGTACGTGTGCGTGTGTCTCTGTGTGCACGTGCGCGTGCACGTGCGTGTGCATGCGCGTGCACCCCTTACCCCCATGAACCTTGCTCTCTACACCACACCATTTCCATAGCCTCAGCATTCATCTCCTACAGGTGCATGCTGACACAAACCGCTCACATACCTTAAATTGCCCGCAGAAAACCGCTGTTCCCAACCATTATTTGCGCAGCGCAAGCTTCGAGCAAACACTGTTGGATGAGGATTTCCACAAGTATTTTCTTCGTAAAGCCCTGTCCCTTTCTTAAATCTTCGCGCTCGCTCTTTGTTGTCTACCGATCGCTTTGCTTCAAAACGATGGATCGTATGTAAGCCCCTCCCTCCCTCCTCCAATGCCTGGCTGGTGTTGTCCTTTTTGTTGCACATAGTGGAGTGTGGTGGTGGATGGGTCACACTGAAGCTTGAGAGGATCAGTTATTGCATTGTTGGCCTATGATATGGTTGAATTTTGCCTTCGTTGATGTGTTGCATCGTTGAGTTTTTATAGACACATTGGCATGCATGCTTGCAAACTTGTGGAGGATGTGGTCGGCCAAAACGTTCACCTCATCCTCAATGTCAAATTCAACCAACGTTAATTGCTCTGATGAGTGTAACTTGCAAGAATCACCCCCCCCCCCCCCACCAATTCCCCCACCCTTTACTCAGCAAGCCCCAATGTTACAGACTTCACGTTTTGACATGAACAATGACAAAAACAATATTTGTTGATATTTTAATGTTTTAATTGCTGATAAGTGTTCCATCGCCAAAGAAAAATAGCGTACTCTTGCCAAATAGTTTCGTGCAAGGAACAGATGGTAAATCACGTTTTAGTACATTTCATACTTGGTGTTTAATATTTGTGTTAAACATCCTTCTCTGTTACACTCAATGACTCTGATTTATTTACTTTCTTATACGTGTTATCAATGGCTTCTGGCTTCCCATTTAGTTTAGCATGTGCAAAAGTAAGGCGTTGTTGTGTAACTTGAAAGCAATGCAAAAATCACACCACATTTTTAATGTGTTATGCCTTCTGTTGGCCACCAACCTATTGTTCCTTCATTTGAAACCTTTCTGATTGTTGTATCCGTTCTTGCACGATAAGGCATTTGTGGATTTGTTTGCGTCACTGGAGTGGTACACCACAAGCGCCATCCACATCGTTAGTAGCATTAAACGACTTCTTAAATGCCTTTCCTTTCTCCTTTTTGTTACATGGATTATTTTACTGCATAAAATCATAACATTTCTTGTATCAAGTGTGTTCAATAACACATGCCTTAAAGACCTCACATTAGGAATGACTGTATGTGATATCACCACTCTTTTTGGAGCGACAAGAATGTGCACGAGTTTTGAATCCTTGGTGAACATTGTCGTTTGATGATGTCAAATGTGATTTTTCCCAACTTCTTCCTCTCCGTGAAATTCAGAGAAAAAAATCAGAGTAAATTTGTTTTGGGCACTTTGACGTCGGAGCCCTGGTTGCTTGCGCAGTTTGATACGGGGACCCGTTTCGGTATCTGACCAACCCTTCGGCCCTGGCGGCTGATCTGACCAACCAGAGGTCCCGGTCGTCAAATCTCGACAACCTCAGGGCCCATCGGCTATGCATTGGCAGTCGCAAGCTCGATCCGGCAACATCGGTGCCAAGCGTTTGCCCATGACAGTCGGTAGGTAGCAAACGATTTGGCAAACCAAATTGATTTTTTTTATGCAACATAGTTGAAAAAACAAAACGTGTCAACGGAACAGGTTCCAGTCGTGTTGTCCTTCCATAGCGCACGGTTTAGGATTTCACAAAATCGTCGGATTCGTTTTGGGTGCTTTATGCATGCAAATCGTCGTCCGAGATAGCAAGCCCGGTTACACCCCGGCTATCATGAATCGCGCCGGCAGCTGGTGGGCCCTCTTGTTGACCGCCGCCCGAACACGGGTTCTAGCGCTCATGGATTGGGCTATGCGGGTCCTCGCGTTAGGACAAGGCAAGAACCCGGGCCCCAAGGTCAATACATCCAATTGTCTTTCAGGATCAAATCAAATGTTTTTCACTATTTGATCACCCGCGAATGAAGAGCTTGGCTTTCCTTATTCAAGGTTTCCGTCACACAAAAAATGAGCACATTTGGCATTTATAAACTTGGAAATTGGGAAAGGAACCCCCTCCTACATTGTACACAAACCTTTTTCACCAGCATCTTCCCAAAAGTTCCCCCGACGACCTCGGAACTACTCCTCGGCCCCCTTAAACCCAAAATATTCAATGTAGCATGGACTATCTTTTGTGCTACCCTATTCCACCTTATTTGGCAAGAGTGATGGGCAAACCCGACCCCTTCCTGTGTAGCCAAAATGATCTCCACATTTACCACGGCCTTCCAACGACACATATGGCTTGTAGCCACCTTGTTATCCCAATAGAACTCGAAACGCTCTCGAGAAAAGTTCAAATCCCTCGAGGATGATTTTTCTGCAGCCCTTATCTCGAATTATATCCTCCACAACCAGGATTGCCGCACATGTCTCAGCTCCCACTTCACAATGTGGTGGAAAACCCCCAACCTCTATCCCCCCCCCTTTATTGAAAACCTGGGGTGCCGGGTTCAACTTCCGGGCCTTCTGGTGCTGAGGTTGCTCCCCCTGCCTCACTCTGTTACGACTAAGGGTGAAAAAAACAAGAGGCATGTCTTGCGCGCAAAGCATGCATAGGGTTGCATGGTAATCGAGCCAAAGTATTCGTATTAAAATGCCTTAAGCGAGACCGGATAATTGCCCGCAGTCTGGACCACATAATGGAAGGAGTGCCATGAGACTGTATTATGATGATACATCATCCTCAAACTGTGGTTTAGAAAACTACGGGACTACCAAAAAGTAGTCCTCACCTCATTTCATGGAAACAGACTGACAAAGAGTTACGATGCAACAAGGGAAAAAAACATGTGCTTTTTCACTCTGAAGATGATGCTTCCACCTGGTTTTTTCTTTCTTTCTTTGTGTGTTAAGAATGAAATCACATTCACTTAGACCCAAAAACATTTTTTTGATGGATTATTATGTGAAGGAATATACACACACCAAAAAAAAAAGGAACGAGAACCCTAAAAAGAATTATGTCTTCTTTTGAAAGAATCTGAAAACTTATGTTAAAATAGAATAAAGGAATGTGAATTTGTATGCTACATTGACACATTTCTTATGAAAAACACAAACAAAAGATGATATTTCTCCACTTTCAATGAAAATCGAATGCTTCTAGTATTATGAAAAGGATTATAACACTTTTATTGACCGTTTGGGCTTCATTTCCCCTGTTCTATGACAATGACAGGTTCCCTCGTGTTGTTCCTGTGATCTGACCCCATTTGAGCCCGGGTTCACGAGGCTCACTAGCTGGCCATGATGATCAGTTCCGTGAAGCCGAAAAGTTCGCGGCTGAGGAGGAGCGACAGAGGGAGAAAACAACATTGAATTCTGCCAAAAAAGCATCCATCAGCTTCTCTGGCCACTCACGATTTTTTTTCTCTGGAGGAGAAAGCAATTGTAAAAGGGTTGCTATGGCGGTGGTCCAGACTCTCCGGACTATGGCATGGCAGAGAAGGCGGGAAAAAAGGGTCCACCGCAAATGTCACCGCAGACTTTACCGCGGACTCTGCCGCAGACTTTTTACCTCCAGAATGGACCAAACAGTCCCTATTTTCGAGCGTAACCTTTGTCTGCGGCAGGGTGCGGCAGGGACCGTTGACCAAAGATAACTCAAGTGAACGGACATGAGCCCAATCTTGTCGGTTCGCGCACATCACACCCTTCGAATCGCGGTTTGCGGAGCACGGCTGTGACCGTCGCCTGGACGACGGTCACGTATGAAGGGGGCGACTTGTTACTAGCGCATGACACTGAACGACAGTCGACCCTCGCAAGTGCTTTGTGCACCCCTCCGCTTCCTTGCCATGGATGAAGACAGTGCTGTTCTGGATGCAATCGTCCTTCACGTCGTGTAAGTACGGTGTCTACTCCACAACGTCATCTTCTCCATGCTCGCACAAATTCTGTGCCAGATACTTCATCGGCTGGACAGACGGTCCATGCTCACCGGCTTGCTAACTGGCATTGCATGGGCATTGGAGTTGCAGCAGGGGCACCCTCAAGGACTGTAAAACATGCTTCGGATCAGCGGTGACACGTGGCGGAGCCTTGTTGCTGATTTCTGTGCACTAGACGATATCCGCCAGACTTGGCGGATGACGTTGGACGAGAAGCTCTTCATATGGTTTCAATGCGTGGGATTCAGATTGATTGTGAGGGAGTCAAGCGAGATATTCCAAAGAGGCCATGCCACGATCCTCAGGGCACTGCGTGAAGTGGTGCGAGTGATTTGTTGCCGAGCGGCGGACGCCATACGGCTTCCACCGGCGGACGCACAGCCACCATCCATTAGGAGGGGACGTCGCGACTAATTACCCTAGTTCGATGACTACATTGGGGCAATCAACGGTACGCATGTTCCTGTTATGATTTGCCATCACCGTCGCCTTGCCTACTTTGACCGCAACTGTGAGACGTCCCAAAATGTGCTAGCTTGTTGCGACGCACAACTGGTATTCACATTCGTGTCTGTTGGGTGGGATGGGTTAGCACACAACTCTAGAATGTTTTGACATGCTTTGCATATATTTTTGGACATCCTCCGGGAAAGTTCATGCTTGCAGATGCCGGGTTCCCGGAAGGACACGGTTTAATGATGCCATACCGCGGACAGGGGTACCACTTGCAGGATTTTGCAGCGAACCAACTGAGGCCACAAGACGCGGAAGAAAGTTTCAACTGTATGCATGCCTCGGCTAGAAGCATGGTGGAGCGCAGTTTTGGCTTTTTGAAGGGGAGGTTCAGCAACTTACGTGCAATGCCTGAATATGATGTGAACTTCCAGAGAAGAATCATCCTCTCATGTTTCGTTATACATAATCTAATCTACACTATTCAGCCATTTCAATCCATGGCACACATCTCATCCGAGGTGTCACAAGTTGCAGTGGAGGAGACAGGCATGCCGCGACGCAACCAACACGCTGGAGACTCAAGCATGAGGCAAGCACGAGATGCCATTGCAACTGCTATGTGGGCGGACTACCAGTAATGGCAAACAGAGCACAATGATGATGGCCATCTCGATGAAGACGGTTGATGACCATTTCCATTGTTGAACGTGATTGTGTAGTGCATTTGTCTCCAGTTCTGGCTTTATGAAGACCTGTGCATTGGGAATATAGCATTGCCGAATGAATTAAACAGGATTGTAACAATTAATGATACATTACATCAAAGGTTCCTCACAGACAAGACGCACAACTTTGCATGCACGCTTAGTGGCACATGCATGAACACTAGTCCCGCCCCCTTCCCTCACTACCTCATCCTCCATGGCCTTCTTCTCGGGCCCACTTTTTGCATATTGCATCCCTCCATCCTTGTAAGATTCTGCAGCATCCGACCCACTCCCATTGCTTGCATTATCACTGCCCAGAACCATCTTCGGGATGGCCGGATTCTCCACACCCAACACACTACACACAGTTTCAGCACAAAGCTCACCTTTGGTGAAAACGTACATGGAGCAATCAACAATGTTTGCCGCAAGTTTCAGAAGGAACTCGCGCTTCAATTCAGCATGAATGTATGGGTCATCCTGGACAATCACCATAGCTTGGTCGAACGTAGACCGTGGCCCGCCGGTCTGCACGACCTGGCAGCTGAATGCGCCCATGGTTTTAGCGATGAGTTCTACCTTTTCAAGCTGTTTTTCTATTATGGCCCGACAGTCAGCCACAGCATTGCCGCCACTGGTAGTAGGAGCGGCACCCTCCTCATCGTTGTTCTCCGACATAGTTGGTGTTGCAACGACGTTCTTGCCCGTAGCCTTGTCGTCGCAAAACAACTTCGTAGCCAGGTCATACCAGGGAATCCGCTTTCCCTCCAATTGGTTGATTACACGCGGGTGCAAATCGTGCAGCTGGCGCCAGTAGTCCGGCTCCAGCTCAAGCCGCCAGGTGGTCCTGTTCAATGGCTTTCCTGTCAGCCTCGCAACCCCGAAAGTGATTTTCCAAATGCGCATGAGATTGTCCATGCGGTTCCGAACCTGCGTCGTTGTGAGGGCGGTGTTGATGCCGAGGGCCGGTGCAACCTTTGGGGCAATGTCGGCCTGGAGCTTGTTCATCCACCCATGAACTGGTTGGAAATCTGTGACATAATCCAGCACCAAGGCGAGCAGAGCCATGTCCCGTTCAGGCGTCCAGAAGTCAACAAGCAGTTTGGCGGCACCGCCTTCACCGCCGGTACACGTTGCCTCCGTGTGAGCATCACCCGGTGCTGTTGCTGATGCGTCCATGGTGCTGGCAGCCTCAGCCCGTGGAAATTCCACGTCGCATTTCGCGGCAGACCCACCACTTGACAAGTTGTCGGCATTGTCAGCGTTGAACGCGCAGAGCGACGAGGCGACTGCGGGTGGTGGAGACGACGCACGGGGCCGGGATTCCGCGAGAAGCAAGTCGGCCTTGATCTTGGCAGGAGTTAATGGTGGTGACGGTCTGGCTGGCGCTGGAGCTGCGTTACGCCACAACATGAATTCGGGTAGTGGAATGTCAAAGCATGCATGGCGTAACTCTGCTGCAAACCGCGGAACGGGAAATGGGGTATTACCCAGGTTGTAGGTGGCTGGTCCCCACCATGGAGTCCAAGTGTACGAACTCCCGCCAGAAGCAGAATCCATGGAGGACAGTGGAGGTGGCAGACTGACTCGGCCAGCGTCACGATTCCCAATGCGACCACCGGTAGTGGCTCGCATGGGCTAGCAAAATCGTCCCCTGCCACGGGCGGCAGG
This sequence comes from Penium margaritaceum, assembly GCA_023375785.1. NCBI lineage: Eukaryota > Viridiplantae > Streptophyta > Zygnematophyceae > Desmidiales > Peniaceae > Penium > Penium margaritaceum. The sequence goes on along the minus strand of SZWC01014170.1, from coordinate 4,342 downwards.
AGCAGCGGGAGCGGAGATGGACGGCGACGTTGCAGGCTGTGGGAGCCTGCGTAGTTGAGGATACAATACGGAGAGTCTGACGAAGCACTAGCGGACGACTGGGAGGGATCTATGGCGGAATGGGGGGTGCGTGTGTGAGCTAGGGGCTAAGTTCAGGCAATGGGGTCGAAGCGCATTGGAGGCTGCAAATCAAGCAGGGAGCAGGTGGCGGGTTGAGCATGCCCAAACCGCGCTCAAGATGCCTTGAGCAGGCTTTTTTTCCAAAGGTTTGAATGCTCAAAAGTTTGGATATTCGAAAAAATCTTTGATGCAGCCGATAGCAAACATCCGGTCGTCGGTTTCATTCATTCTCTTTTTTGTCAACGTTTTCATTTCGCTGCCGCAGACTTCTGTGACAGACCATTTTGGCATAAGAAAACAGCCATTGCGGCAGCAATGGCATGCCGCAGAATGGGACCAAAAGCGACGGACCAATCACAGATGCACGTGCTTTTCGTGCCGCATATCTGCCGCCGACAGCACATTCACAGTGGAGCCCTTTCAGATTGCGGGAGCCACCTCAGCTCGCGAACGGTTCGCAAAGCCACATCAGCTCGCAAGACCCCCCTTACCACCCGCGCCTTCTCTGTCGTGCCGCAGACCGGCGAGTCTGGACCACCGCCTATGTAACCCAAAAGCAAACAAGAGGCAAGTGTTGCACGCAAAGCGTGCATAGTGTTACATAGTAACCGAGCAAAGGTATTCATGTTAGCATCTCTTAAGAGGCTAAATAATTGCCCGCAATCTGGACCACATACCCTACTGATTATAAAACTTGATTTTTGCGATTTTAGTAATTTAGAGATTGTTTAACTCGTTAAAAAAATTGGCTCCAATTGTATTGGTGATTCTTTGAAATTCATCGAAACTGAAATACCGATCCTTAAACTTGACGATTAGCTGTGCTCACCTCCACCTACCGCACTTTGATTCAACATTTTGAACTTCAAAACGCATGCGCACCCCATTCGGTGTGGTTAGGTCGTCCACGTTGGACTGACACGACAGACCCTTGCCTTGTTTTGGGCCGAACTTGACTGACATGGGTGATCCAATGGTCTGGATCATCCGTGTTGGTGATGTTTAGATGCTGTCCGCTAAGCTTCAGCACGCGGAATGAATTTTTTCTGTGCGAGATTCCACCTGTCCAAACTGCCGCAACATGTCCGCGAACCTCGTGGTAATAGAAAGGACAAAAACAAGTTTCAAGATGATGAAAGCCTTGGTCCCGACCCCGGTTCGAACAATGTTTCCTCATCATTCAAAGCCTTTTTAAATTCGACAAGAATTGTAGATATATTATGGTGATTGGAATCAATTCATCAACAAAACAAATTCGTCCAAAATCGACGACTCCAAAAACATGTAATATCAATTTTGATAATCAGGAGGGTAATGGAAGGTTTGCCATGAGACTTTACCTCGTCTGTGGAAGCCAAAACTGGTTGTGAATGGACTGCCAAACTAACACCTGCATCTGTTCAAACTTTTTTCTTTGTTCGCCCATGTGTTCTCTTGAACATTGTGTATGGTTTGTGCAAAGTTTTCCTAAATTACCTTCAAGCTATGCTGGATTTATTCCAGCTTGTGTGGATGTAAAAGCTAAAAAAACACAACCGAAAATTGAACGAATGCGCTTGACGATACATTACTATGTATAACAATTCACCAAAAAAGGCATTTCTTCTCATTTCTTTTATGACTATGGTTTTATCTGATGATGAATTTACTTTTATTAGATTAATTTGTTCTTGTATTTTGAACATGCTAGTTTCACACATCTATTATGAACTTCACCACACAAAAAAAAACCTTTGACAAATTTGGATGAATTTTGAATGTTTCATTATGTTATGAAAAACAATATGACGTGGTTATAGGCAGAATTTAACTTATTCACCTTCTTCTGTGACGGTGGTTGAATTTTTCTTTCTTTCAATTGTATTTTGACCCCTTTTGAAGCCAGGTTCATGAGTCTCAAGAGTTTACCATGACGACCAGTTCCAAGACAGGGCGAGGCCAAGGAGGAGTGGCCTAATTCCGCTACACCCAGTGTGTAGTGCGGGAGCTCAAACTTAGCATCGAAAGGCTTCGGCAAGCTAAAAAACGTTTGTGTAGTAAAAGTGAATGACCGTCCTCCTCATCTGAGTGGTCGTTTCCTTGCCCGAGTCGTCATGGCTCGCCACGCCTTTCGAAGCTACGTTGATGTTTCTTTATAAATTTATGATTTGTTTGTAATTTGCAGTTATTACTTTATTCTGTTAGAAATAACAGTGGAAACTTCATGACCGTACTTTCCTTCGAGATGGTCTTTTGGATTCGATTTCTACTATTTCCTTCACACGCTTGCGTCAAGCTTGACGCGACCTCATGATGTCGGTCGCAGAACAGTGTCCATGGACTGTTGCAATCAGGTAATGATTGCGACAGTCTTTCTTGAATGTAAAATTTAAGCATCTGTCTCTAAAATTTCGTTGTGTTACATTCCTCCCCCTTCAGCTACGAATCGTCCTCGACTCGGTTTTCTCTCTTGTGAAGAGGTATTTTGTACACGGCCATCTATCATTGATGATAAATGTGCCAGTCCATGGAGAGGATAACATCATGATTCGGCACATTTCAGAATTCAGAAATTGTGCAGCTTTCAAAGGAAAAACAGTGGCCAAGCTTCCTCCCCCTTTACATGAAGCGACCCCGCGACAAGTGCCCAGGCGATCCCGCGACAAGCTGTCGGGAGTAAGCCAAAGATCAACCCAAGGGTCAGTGTCCTTATCCTCTCAAGGGGGCTCATGCCGGGGTGGTACCCCCGAGGGCACGCTTGTTGCGACGGGCAGCCAGTTCCTCCTAGAACTCGGCAATTGCCGCAGTTGGCACTCGTGACTCTGGCTCCCAAATGTTGTAGTGAGGTCCACAACCAGCCCAGTGGATGAGGTACTCCTTAACCACTCGTGCGTGCAATTTACGCTCATGGTATTGGAGGATGCGGTGCACCTCACACAGGCCTTCCGCGGCAAGGACAGCAAGAGGGGTGACTGAACAGACCCCTCTGCTGTGTAGGGTGCAAGGAGACTTGCGTGAAAGGTCTCATGGATGCGCATGGCTGGTGGAAGAGTCAACTGATAGGCCACTTCCAACTTCTGTGTAATGGTGAAGGGTCCCAGCCATTTGGCAACACCTTTCATGCACTCGGCATTTTCAGCAACAAATTTTGTGTGCTTAAAAGCACACGATCTCCGATGGAGAACGTCAGCTCACGACGTCTCTGGTCAGCATAGGCCTTCTGGCGCTGTCGAGCCGCAAACAAATGGGCCTTGGCATCCCGCCAGAGGGCGTCCATGCGCTCGACAAAAGCCTGGGCAGAGGGCACCTGATCACCGCCGCCCCCGCACTTCACCATTGAAGCGGGTACCACGGGATGCCGACCGTGGTTGAGGAAGAATGGGGCAAAACCAGTCGATTCGTTGACCGCATTGTTCACGGCAAGCTTGGCTGGGGCCAAATAGTCGTCCTAGTCCTCCATTGTTGGGTCGATGTACATGCGGAGCATCTGCTCAAGTGTATGATTCATGCGCTCTGTTTATCAAGCAGTTTGGGGATGAAATGCTGAGGACATGCTTTGCCACGTTCCGAACCATTCCTGCAATGCAAGCCAAAACCGGCTTGCAAAGCGCGGGTCACGGTCGGAGATGACGCGGATGGGTAAGCCGTGATACTTGATGACGCCCTCGTAGAAAAGCCTGGCAGTCTCTTCCGCTGTGACGCGAGTTGTTGTGGGCATGAAATGGGCCACTCCTGTTGCCCTGTCCACAACGACCAGGATGGCATCGTGGCCTTTCTTGGTCTCTGGGAGTCCAATGATGAAATCCATGGACACCGACTCCCATGAGATGTCAGGGAGTTGTAGGGGCAGGAGGAGCCCCGCAGGTGCCTTGTTCGAAGTCTTGTTGCAAAGGCACAGGTCACACACCATGTAGTAATTCCTGACGTCACTGCTCCATCTTGGCCACCAGTAGTGCTGAGCCAGAGCATGTGCTGTTGACATGGTGTGCCCCTTGCCATGAGTGCCGTTGATCGTACTCCCTGGTTCGACCACTGAGGAGTGGTAGAAAACCTGATCTGACTTTAGATTTGGATTCCTTGGATTTTTCCATGCAGGATCGAGCTTTGAATCGCTCCATTTGAGTGAGTATTCAGAAAGTTAGCCTAGCCCGAAAATCGGGTGTTGGGCGTGTGGAATCTGGCACCCGCCATAGGTGGCGGGATAATCCACCGCCAGTGATCCTAGTTCGTCTCCAATGAGCTC
>SZWC01014168.1:21830-32327 GCA_023375785.1 Penium margaritaceum | reverse complement strand
GCTTTGAGTGCGTTTGTTTCAATCACCGTGTTACACAACTCTTGCACAGTGGTTGGTGTCGCCACCACTAAGTAGGTTCGGTCATGCATCTCGTCTGGTGATGCAAGATTTAGTGGGTAATGTCGATCAGCAAGTGCAGAATGAGGTTCAATGAGAGGGGAGAAAACAACAGAGAAATTTGAACTCGTCAAAAACTCAAATTGTTTAACATCCTCGTCTGAAACTATGAACTCACACTCGTGATCCACTTTTACCCCTGAGTGGTCCCCACTGACGTCACTCAGGGGTGGGGAAAACCCGCCCCACGGCCTTGTCCGTTACCACGGCCAGGCCCATTGCCGCGACCGCGACCCTGTCCACGGCCTTGTCCGCGGCCTCCTCCTGCACCATCCCCACGAGGTGCTGCTGCTGCAGCTAGCACCGCGGCCTCTTGTCCACCACCAACAGCCTCAGGGCACAGAGTCCTAAAGTAGCCCGGCTGCATGCAGTTGTGGCAGAGCCCTTCGCGGAAGGCTGCGTTGCGACGCTCACGTGCCGCCTGCAGCTCGTCATTCTCGCGGCTGCGCTTGTTGTTGGGACCCTTGTATCCACCAGCCTTCTTGGCCGGAGGGTTTGTAGGCTGCTTGCCCTTGGCCCCGCCTCGCTGTCCGGCTGACCCACCAGCCCCTGTAGCGTCCACGGGCATGTTGCGACCCTGTTGTGCACGCGCGTTCGGCTGTGTATCAGAGTAGTGCTTCGGGTTCGCCTAGTACACTTCGCTCATGTAGTCGCGCAACGCCCTCCAGCTTGTCCAAGCTTGACCAGTGGCTGTCGTGGTGGTCTTGTCCTTCAGCTTCTCGCTGGCAATACCATCACGCAAGTACTCCAGCAGCATGCAACCTGGGTACTTGAACATCTAAGTGCCATCGCCCTCGGTGAAGCTTTCGGCTTCCTCCACGAGTGTGGTGAACTCGCTCAAGTAGGATTCGAGCGAGCTACCCAGCTGCCTGAAGTCCTTGATCTTGTGGAAGGCGCGCTGCGCCTCCTCACGTTGGGTGCACTTCTTGCGCATAATCGCGCAGAAGGCCTCCCACGGCATGGGCTGCCACTCGAGGTGCGGCTGCTGCGCAGTCCACTCCTTGACCACGTACTTGAAGAGTTTNGCCCCACTGACTGAGTGGCGCCTTGTGGACACGTAGGACGTGCTCCATGCGGTTCAGCCAGTCGGTCAGCTTCACGCCCTTCCGGAAGATCTCCACACTGTGGAGGAAGGACGTGTTCATGACCGACCCCGAAGTCGTCGAGGTAGGCAAGTCGTCGCTGCCGCCGGCAGTGGCCTCCGCAGGTGCGGCACGCTGCACTTGCTGCTGCATCCGCACCTGGGTCACGCTCTGTAACGCCTTGTCGAGGTCGTTGCATCGGCGGCTTGCCTCATGGGCGGCGAGGCGCTGCAGCTGGCGATCACAGTCAAGGTCCGTGATGCTCTACCCGACGTGGGCCGGCAGGTTGGCAAACGCGAACTTGAGCTCTGATGTCGTCAGAGCATCAACGATGGCCTCCAGGGCCTCGCGTTGTCCGTGCACCCTTACCCACTGCAAGAGGGTACGGTTCGCGTACACGCCTCCAAGGAGCCCCACCTTTCGGAGGAGACTGTCGTCGGCGACGACGCTCGAGTGGGCGCTGTCTTGCCCCATTACGGCCGCATCGTAGGAAGGAGGGTCCGCCCCCATTCCTCCGAGTGGTGCCGTATCTCCACCACTGGTGGTGATCTTGAGTCGGCCTGCGGCCTCAGCAGCAAACTCTGCGAGCCTACGACGGTCATCGCGAATTGCCTTTGCGGCAACGTCGTCTGGCTCGTTCTCGTGCGAACTTCCCGTGTGGCTGCTTTCAACGCCCTTGCTGCTTTCGGCAGTCTCGCTGCCGTCGGCAGCTTCAGGCGATGCGACGAGCGTCTTGCCCTTCTCGAGCAATCGGCTCGAGTTCGTCGCACGACGATGGCGATGGTCGTGATCCTCGTCGCCTTCGCCATCGTCGACGTCGTGCTCTTCGATGGGGTCCTCCTCCGGAAGGTCCTCCTCCATCGCGTCGTCCGTCGCATGGGGGTCGCCCATGTGCGGGTCCACGTGCTCGTCGAGCACCTTTGCGGCCTCCGCACGCTTCTCGGTGTCGCCGAGGTTGGCGTCGGTTGCCTTAGGCGGTAGGGTTGCCCTTGGCGGCACGGTTGCCTTTGGGTTGGCAACCGTGCTCGCGGCGGTGGCTCCCAAAACTTGGAGTCCGCCGAGAGCTCGTGGTGACGCCGTCACCACCTTGCCCTTGTTAGTCCTAGACGGTCCGGCACTTGCCATCCCGTCACTCGTGCAACTAGCACGTGAAGGTTGTTGTGAGGATCACCCCACAACGAGGAGGAATCGCCTCCTAAGACGTTGCTCTCACGATCGGTGAGGCAATTTCATTTTATATTTCTACTTTCCTAGGCCGCCACGTCGGCACAAGGTCGTGGATTTTAGAACTAGACTTCCTAAGCCGTTGGCAAGCACTAGTACCTAGGAAAACAGAAAATTACAATACAAGGAGTTGACAAAAAGTGTGAGTACCGCTCACAAAGCTAGGACAAACAAGAGGAGAGGAATTACACATTTCCTAGCAATTCCTCCAATCCTTCTTCTAGCTTCTTGTCTTCTTCCTGTCTTCTTGTCTTCCTTGGCCTCCTCTTGAGTCTTCTTTGCGCGTCTTGCGCCCTTTGGCGGCGTCCTCCTTGAGCCGGCGGCGTTGGGGGAGCCGCCAAAAGTCCCCAAGTTGTCACCCTCCTTCTTTTTAGGGTTCTCTCATGTCGTGAGAGTCCCTAAGCATGGGGAGGGATGCTGTCCCAGTTTTTTGGGTGAAGGAGGTTTGAAGGAGCCTTGAAAATGAGGAGGATTTTGTGGTTTTAGAGGTGGGAACTCCCCAACCCGCCCCACAAAAATCCTCCTAGCCCCCTGGAAGTGTGGAGATGCTGGAAGAAAGTGTCTCCACAAAGAAGAGCTTTTTTCAACCTCTCTAACGCAATCTTCGGCGCTTCAATCCGTGAAGTGTGGATGCCGTAGTCCGTTCTGGCATTTTTGCTACTGCTTGCAGCTGCCGGTGGTGTTTTATCTATGTCATAGCCGCCGTTTCCGTCGAACCCTTGGGCACGAGGGTCGTCTGGCTCTGATACCACTGTAAGGGGTCGTGTCTCCAGCTCCTACCCTGAAGTCGTCGTCGGAGTTCGCAGAATGGCGTTCTCAGTCCGCGTCAGGGGTTTACCCCCTTTGCAAGACTGAGGGGCAATCGTCATCAACGACCAAGAGCAGGGAGACTTGAATACTTCAAGTCTCTGGAGACCCATTTCCGTTTTTAACCAAACCCCTCGTTTTGGGACCCAAACGGGGGGTTTTTACCTCGAACTCGTGTGTTCGCACGAGTTATTCCGTTTGTTTTATGTCGAAGTTCGTCATAAACGAACTTCAAGTTTCTCTTTGTCGTTCTGGCGCGAAATCGTCGCGTGCGAGGCACGCTGGCGATTTCGCGCCAGCAGTTTTTGTCCTCACTCTCGCTCCCCCTATCCCTCGTCCTCTCTTGCTCATTTGCAAGGAGGGCGAGGGGGGGCGAGGGCACGAGGCCACGAGGCCTCGCCCTCGAGGCCCTCGTGGCCTCTCAGCCGCCGATCCGGCTTAAGGCCGCGATCGGCGGCTGGCGGCTGGCCGGCCGGTGGCCGGCCGGTCGCTTGGCCGGCTGCCGGCCGTCCAGTCGGCCGGCAGCGAGCTGGCCGACGGCCAGCTAATCGCTGGCCGCCGGCCAGCGCTCGCTGACGCGAGGGGTGGTGCGCAACCACCCCTCGCATCAGCGAGGAGGGAGGGCCGAACCGGCCCTCCCGCTACATGCTGACAGCAGCCAGGGCTATGTGTGGACTCCTCCACGCCATGCCACCGCGATACTGTCGTCGACTTCCGCCCCTTCCTTGGAGAGCCGGGCACAAGCACGGGCGCTGACCCACGCGGGGGTTGGGATCTGGCCTTATCCCTGCTTACTACAGAGACGCACGCCACCCGTGCAACACACATTCGTGCCTTTCACTCTCTCCGTCAGGGGCCTGAAAGGCCTGTAGCTAATTACTCGCGACGCGCCATGCGCATCTACACGCCCCTTGGGACCTCCGGAGGCACACGGTTGTGGGCGCTCCATACGATGATGCTCGGAATTTTCCTTGAGTATACTGACATCTTCAAACTGTACAGTGACGCTGTCCTCGAGCTCTTTTCAGCCACTGTGCAGCTTCTCCCTTGGACACATTAGCTCTTCCTCCAGGTGACTTCAGCGCGCGAGACAGCCGTGGCCCATCAGGAGACTTCCTTCGCTGCAGCGGTCGTCACATCACCACCTTCATCACTCCTACAGTCTCCTTCATCCTCCATCACATCCTCGTCTTCCTACTCCTCTTCGGCCCCGCCCATACCCACTCAGACACAGGGTGTTGCAGCAGCAGCTCAGGGGAAGAAGACGAAGGGGAAGCGGGGACCAGGCCAGCAGCAGTCACAGCAGCAGTCGCCCTCCAGTGGTAGCAGTGGACGTTCCGTTCACTGCTACAACTGTGGAGGCACCCATCGCTACACCGAGTGCCAGCAGCCGCTTGACTGGGCGCGGATTACTCGCGGGCTCCAGAATGCACACGCCCTTTGTTCTACGTCCAGCATGTCATCCTCAGGACACGTGGCGGCCACGACTGCAGCTGTTCCTGCTTCTCCATCGGCGAGTAGCAGCGATCCGGACCCACGCAACCGCACCATCGCCGAGCTCCCACACCTTGTGGCGCTCTGATTTCAGGGAGGTGCGCGTGTGTTGTCACAGCCGAGTGATTCATAGACTGTCGCTCCACCTGTTCTTGTGGCTCGGGATGACTCGTGTGGGGGGGCATAGTCGGCATGTGATGATGATGGGCCTGGCTGTACAGATTGGATTCATGAATCTCACCTTTGTGCCCTTCGTCGTTTCTCCCCACCTACTGCCTAGCGTCCGTCTGAGGCCGAGTGTTCCATTGCCCGTTGTACAGTGACATCCTCTAGTTGTGATTCAGGTGGCACTTGGATCATCGATTCAGGTGCCACTCATCACATGACGTGTCGTCGTAGTGACTTCGTTGTTCTCGGCCCTGTTGCGTCTGTTCGTTCTGTCCGCACAGGCTTTGGTCAGTCCTTGCCAGTCCAGGGTGTTGGGGTCGTGCGTTTCGATGGTCCGTCTGGCCCCTTGTATCTCTCCGAGGTGCTGTTTGTACCTGACCTTGAGCTCAGTTTGCTTTCTGTATGTGCTTGCACACTCATGGGACTCTCAATGGAGCACACCGCCGAGTCCGCGACTGTGACTGCCATTGACACTTGCAGCGTGGTTCTGCGTGCCTCTGATGTGGATGACCTGTACCGTGTCTCCCGGACTTCTGCTCCTTGCTCTCCATCCCCTTCTGCTGTTGTTTTTGTCACTGGTGTCTTCTCCCTTGAGCACCAGCGATTCCTTCATCGCCGTCTGTGTCATGTGGGCTCCGACACTGTGTCGAAGATCATTCGAACACAGCCCGCTCTTGGTCTTGATGCGGCTTCTTTCGAGAAGCCGCCCAAGACCGACTGTCTCTTCTGCGCCCACGGTAAGATGCATCGCTCCACCTACCCTGACTCTCGTTCCCGCGCACTTCGACCTCTCGAGTTAGTCCATTCGGACCTTCTTGGTCCTCTTCTTGACGAGTCTTTGTCTGATAGGGGTCGATCCATCCTGACTCTGACTGATGACTTCACCCGGATGCGGTGGGTCTATAGCCTGCACCAGAAGAGTGACGCCGCTCTCGCGATTCGCCTCTGGCTAGTGATGGCTGAGCGTCGATCCCGCCACACACTGCACACCTTCCGCTCGGATTGCGGCGGCAAGTTTCTAGGTGAGATGGATAGCTTCTTCGCTGAGCACCAGGTATCTGCTCCTGCTACTCCTCAGCAGAATGGTGTTTCTAAGCGTTGGAACCGCACCATGGAGGATGCGGTTCGCGCTATGCGGTCTGAGTGCGGTCTCGCAGAGTCCTTTGCTTTTGAGGGCTTTGCCTGTATGACTTGGGTCTGGAACCGCCTCTCGCACGGTCCCCTTCCGATCCACGTTACACCGTATGAGCTCTGGTTCGGCCACCGTGCTGACCTTCGTCTCGCTCGCGTCTGGGGGTCTTTGGCTTCCATGTGGTACACCGAGGACCAGCAGGGGTCCAAGGTCTCACCGCGGGGTCGCTTGTGTGCCTTTGTAGGCATCTCCCCGCGATCGAAGGCCTGGCGTTTTTGGGACCCTACCCGTCGTCGCATTGTTTAGTCACGCGACGCGCTCTTCTTTGAGTCCCTCACCTACCGTGATCTGACGTCGATTACGTTGCTGTCTGTCACGCACATCCCTACATGTGAGGTTTCTCGCCGGATGGGGGAGATACCATCTTTGCCTGCGAGCACCCCTTGTCAGGCTGATGTGTCCGTTCGAGCTCCCTCCACTTCACGGTCTCCGGCTCTTGATGACCCAGCAATCATCGCCGTCGGCCCAGAGACCTATCTAGCACCACCGGCTTCTATCCCGGTTCCCTCACCTCCCTCAGGTGCCCATGATCCTACACTTGTGCGTACTCCTGTGTCCGCCGGCAATCATGCCTCTGTGTGTGGCCCTGCCCTGCCCTTGCCCCTACTGTCACACCGAGTCCCGTGTCTCCCACACACGCATCTCCTCGCACGACATTACCACCTCCCTTGCCTCAGCCCTCCCCGGCTGTGATTGTGCCTCTTCCTGAGCCTGAGGTGCACCCCTCGAGCCCAGGTTACTCCCGTGAGCCTGGCCGTCGTCTTCGACCATTGGACTCCGGAGCTCAGCGAGCGTCTAGCCCTGCACCCAGGCACTCCACTCGCAGCGTTTCGAGTGGTGACCCTGGCACAAAGGCCCTAGGCCTGAGTGTCCGCACTGAGCACACTGAGGTACACCCAGCGTGTCCTGTAGGGCACGATCTCGTCACTCGCGAGTTCCATATCGCTTGCGATGCAGCAGCCAATCTTGTGGTCGTCAGACCTAGCACTCAGGCGTGCGCTCTTGCCACGCAGAGCTCTCCCTCTTTGGCGCCTGACCCGGGCACACTGAGAGAAGCTCTCTCATCACACGATGCTGATGCTTGGCGTGCTGCCTGCAAGGATGAGCTTCGCGCCATCCGAGAGCACGGAGTTTACGAGCTAGTTGACCTTCCACCTGGGAGGAAGGCTATTCAGGTCAAGTGGGTATTTCGCAAGAAAGTGAAGCCAGATGGCTCACTGGAACGCCACAAGGCTCGCTTGGTCCTCAAGGGGTACTCTCAGATTGAGGGCATCAATTACACTGACACCTTTGCCCCTGTTGGCCGTATGACCTCAGCTCGCGCTGTGTTCGGTGTAGTGGCTCAGCATGACTGGGAACTATACCAGATGGATGTGAACAATGCATTCCTCCATGCCTCTCTGGATGAGGAGATCTACGTGGCTCAGCCACCCGGCTTTGAGGACGGCGACAAGGTCTGGCACTTGCGCAAGTCCTTGTACGGCCTCAAGCAGTCTCCTCAGTGTTGGAACCAGGAGATCACTGGCACCCTGACTCGTGCGCGATATGAACAGAGTGAGGCAGATCCCTCTCTCTTCATCCGCCGGACGCCTGAGCGGTTCACCGCCATCCTGGTCTATGTTGACGACCTTCTGATCGCGTCTCCTTCACAGGAGGCGGTGAAGGAGGCCAAGGCCGTCCTCCAGACTGCCTACAGGATGAAGAACCTTGGTCCTGCAGCGGTGTTTCTAGGCATGGAGATCACACGAAACCGCAGACGTCGTACTCTGCTACTGCACNTGTACCTCCGTCTCATCGGATCTCTGATGTACATGGCCACTACCACACGTCCGGACATCGCATCCGCCGTCATCCTCCTTACCCAGTGTTCGCAGGCTCCACGTGCTAGAGCCCTTCATGCGGCTGTGCGAGTGGTGCGGTACGTGGTTTCCACACCGTACCTCGGACTCTACTTTCGCCGGCAGTGTTCTGTTGTCCTTGACGGCTACACTGACAGCGACTGGGCCTGGAGCCCAGACGAACGCAGTCGCACCGGTTACGTGTTCCTGCTTGGTGGTACCGCAATATCCTGGCGCAGCGGGAAGCAGGGCTACATTGCACGTAGCTCATCGGAGGCAGAGTATGTCGCTCTGGGTGCAGGGGCTGCTGAGGCGGTATGGCTGCAGCGCCAATTCCTTGAGCTGGGTCAGTCAGTACCCGCCATTGTGCTTCGTTGCGACAACCAGAGTCCTCTTGCCATTGCGGAGAACTCTGGTGTCTTCCATGCTTGCACGAAGCACATTCCAGTGGAGCATCACTTTGTGCGTGACCTGGTGGAGCGACACGTGATCTCCGTCATTTGGGTTGGCACTGACATGCAGCGTGCTTACTTCTTGACGAAGGCACTAGCACGCGGAAAGTTCTTGGTGGCCATTCGTTTTGTCGGGCTTGGCCCCTACCCTGAGAGTGGTTGAGTGTGGGGTGTTGTGGTGGCCATTCGCTTCGTTGTTGCACGCGTTGTACTCGTTTCACTGCTGCACGTGTATGGACATGCGTACCATCGGGTCATGGGGGAATGTTGTGATTTGTGACGTTCCTGTCGACCTGCACAGTTTACTGTGACCATTCGGCCGTGTCCATACTCGTGCAGATCCCTGATGCGAACCCATGCGGTACCGGTGCGTCATCTGGTGGCGGACTACGAGCTTGGAGCTGGCCGACGACCGTTCCAGAGCTCTGGACGCTACCCGGGACTTCCTGAAGTTTTTCTGCAGCACGCACGACTTTATCGGTGGACTGGTCGTGGGCCCGATTTGCATGTTTTGCATTGTGTGTCCACCGTTCGATGCCGGATGCATGCATGTGACCAGTCGTAGCGTCCGGATTGTGATTCTGCACGTCTAGGTTCAGACGGCGTAGCGTTCTAACATGTGTGCGCAGAGTTACGGCCAAAACAGTGGTTTTGGGCCGGTTTCAGGACAGATCTTGCACTGTCGCGTGCGACACCCGCCGTGCGCCGCGGCAGGTACTTATGCCATGGACCTGTCATTTGTCATTTCTCCCTGCAAATGCTATTGAAGCATTCAGACACTTTGCCTTGTGACCCCTTGCCGAACTCTTGCGATTGCGTGCACGACCTGTGACTGTCGTCACCGTCTGATCAGGCACTGACGCCTGGTCAACGAGAGTGTTGCTAGGAAGCTTCTTTGCATCTTCTCAGGTGGGACCAATGGATACAAGTCAAGTTGCTAGGAGTGAGCGGTCTACCATCTGAATGTTGCAGCCATGCCTCTAGGAGGCATGGAGCCATAGAAAGGTTACGTGTGTGTCTCCGTTAGAGATCAACTTCATTGCCACACATGAGCACTGCAACAATGTGTGCTGTTGAATCAGTGAAACCAATGGGCAAGTTGTGGTAGGTAAGCAATGGCTAGATTCATGCGTGGGGCCCCTTTTGGCGGCCCCAAATCTCCATGTTCAATACACCTTGCTTGACACACTCCATGCGGGAGATAGGGCTGCGACGAAGGCTCGACCTTCTGTACAGTAATAGAATTAGATAACTCTTTTTGCAGACCAGCTTTACACGAAGGCGTGTACATCATGGCGTTGCGTCAGTGCCATCAAACGCAGCACATCTCACCACCTCCCATTGGCATGTGCGGTAGACGGCACCATGGCTGCTAGTGCGTGCGCCGGATCTTGTCGAGGATCTCATTGGCGGCGTCAGGAATGCGAGTGCCAGGGCCAAAGACTGCAGCAACGCCACAGTTGTACAGAGCTTGATAGTCGTCGTGCGGCACAACACCGCCCACCACCACTGCCACGTCATCCATGCCCAACGAGCGCAACTCTTTGATGAGTTGCGGCACCAACGTGCGGTGGCCAGCAGCCTGCATGGTGCAAACACGCACAAGGGAAGGGGAGAGAGTTTTGAGTGAAACACACCAACCTCAGTCTTGACGCAAGAACTGCATAAAGCGACGCAATGCCGCCACAGACAGGCACCAAGATGTGCAAAGACTGCGTCATGCCGATGGACAAGTGTGTCCTAAGCTCAACAGACTGAGCCACAACGACGACTGTGGTGGTGGGTTAGTGCAATGGAGCATGCACTTGCCCGGTGTGTGACAAACAAGTGCACGGCGCATATGCATGGCCCACACAGTCGCACTGGATTGCACATTGCTCACCAATTGGAACAACAACGACGAAAAACAAGAACATCACAACATCACAACATCACCACATCACAACATCACAACATCACAACATCACCACATCACAACATCACAACACCACAACATCACAACATCACAACATCACAACATCACAACACCACAACATCACAACATCACAACATCACAACACCACAACATCACAACATCACAACATCACAACACCACAACATCACAACATCACAACATCACAACA